>JASDQU010014547.1:236930-258112 GCA_032191745.1 Picea mariana | reverse complement strand
TTTTTTTTTTTTTTTTTTCTTCATGATATCTATTTATAGTTTGTGGATTTGTTACATGATATTTATTTATAGTTTGTTTGGATTTTGCTTATTTCAATTTAGGTGATGTATTGTTTCCATGATTATAAGTTGGTTAGTAATATGCAACGTACTTATCAACTTAATACTTATAAAAAATGATTTTATGAAATCTGTCTCAAATAAACATGCATTACTTACTTCTACGTGTCTTTGATTTGTCTTTTGATTCATATTTCCACTGTGACTCGTATTCTCCCATATGCCTTCCGTCTCTAGACGTATTTTTGGAATGGACTTGTTTGTTAGCAACTCGCCTTGTTAGGTTTGTAGCTAAAGGGAAAGGCTCCGTTGAAACCATACTAGAGAGCACTTTTGACTACCTTTCACCTAAATATGCAAGAAAGCATTCAATCTTGAACTCATTCTAAATTATGTATTTCTTCCTTTAGTTTTCTAGTATTATTTTATTTCTAGGACATTAAGTATAAACCAGCAATCCTTTGGTTATCCTGCAACTTAAACATGCTTAGGATATCTTACTAACACATGTTGTTCTATATTTATTCATATTCTAGATATTGTTTGTATTTCATGATTACACATGTAGTGATTTGCCATGTGACAATGAAGGTTGATGTTTTTGTTTTTGTTTATGGGTGATATTTATGGAGTTCATAAGAGGAAGAAGCTATTTGGATGGAAAACAACATAAAGAGAATATGCATTTGGGAACATGGTTTATGCATGCATATGAATAAAGAAACCTTTAGGAATGAAATTGATAAGTTTTCAAAGTTGTAGATGAAGCATTCAAGAGTATTAATATTATTGTAAAATTAGCAAGTCACTACTTTATAAAATAGTCATATCAATGGATGAGAGTCATTCCTTGTAATAATCTTTGTTAAGGAAAAATAGTCTAGTCTATTAAGAGAATTTTGAGATATAAAATATGTCTCTTAAGAAATTTAATAAAAAATTATGAGTTAATCATTTTGTGGGGAAACTATATTTACAACTCACCTCTTGTACTACTATCTATATAATTATAGTTAAGTTAAATTGAAAGACATATAGAAATAAAACTAATGAAAAAATATTTTATTAATGTGACCAGAAACACAAATAATTTTGAATTTGTAAATTATTTTTAATAAGAAATATAGTACTCATATAATAAATAATAATGTATTATTTTTTTAAGATAACACATATGATCAACCATACATTCATTTTTTAATTTGGAAAATATAAAGTGTGACTAATTAAAAAATGAATATATAAATTATATTTATAAACTCAAACTAATTATGAATACTTGTCTATGTTATAAACTATGTATTTATATATTAATTTAATTAATATATGAATATGTGAGAATTATGAATGCATGGTTTCAYGTATCCATATATTAGTTTTAACTAATATAAATATGTAGTTCTCATGTAACTATTATATACAGATATTTATATATTAGTTAAACTAATATATAGATAGTCAAATCTCACTAGCGTGATTGGATTTTGAGGATTTCGTTCTATAAGGTGACCAAGGTTTAAAACTTGTRGTAGTCGAGAGGAGACACCCAAAAAAATCCAACTATGTTAAGGATTGGTGTGGCCCGAGCCATGTGCAATCCTGCAATCCCTGGGTGATTTTGAGGACTTTGATGCCCTCTTGCGGTTTATTAAACCATATGCTAGTCCCGCAAGCAAAAAATCTGCTAGCAAACAAAAAAAAAACTAATATATATATATATATATATATATATATATTAATTAATTTAACTTACATATATAATATGCAATTGAAATAACCATATACTTCATATATTGCCTTAATTAATATATAAAATATGTAATATACCACACACTTTATATATTAGTTAATCTAATATAATATAAAACCAACTCACATACCCCACACACATTGAATACTTATATATTAATCAAACTAATATAATATATGAGATAGTTTTTAAACTAAACAAAATAATTCATAATTCATTACACACTAATATGAAAACCCAACCCACAAATCCCATGTATCCCACATAACATGACTAACGTAATATGAATACCCCATATATTGGTTTGGCTAATATATGGGCTACACGGTATACCGCATACCCTATATATTATACTAGCTATACCATATACCATATAAGCCAAGCTATATAATATATGGGGTACCCCATATATTATATTATCTTGGCTAATATATGGGGTATTCTTATTACCTGGGATACGTGGGTTGGTTCTTCACACACATAATGAATTATGAATTGTTTTTATTTAATTAAAAAATAAAGTGTGAATAATACGTATAATATATGTATTATGTTTTTGAATTTTGAAATAGTATTTTATTTTTATATATACAAACGTATTTTACTTTATGAGTAAATCTATATTATGTTGAAAAGTAATTTATAAGTATTTTTTTATTATAAGTATTTTATTTGCAACATTATCAAGGTTAACTATGGGTTGTCATTTACCATTTAGAATGTAACGAATATTTATTTTTAACTCATGCAATGTCAACTCATCCCCTGCGGATTATAGCATCCTCTAAAATGTGATTGACTCTTATAAAGTTGGTCTTGATAGTATATTTTTTGTTTTGAGACCCATTTTTTACCTCAAAATTCCCCTAATATGAGTCCCTCAGTGAATGGATTAGGTTCACCGTAAAAAGAAGGATATATCTGTAACACACCCACCCCCTTAAATACTCTTTTACAATAGGGTGGGGCATAATAATTTTCGTTTTTGTTTTACCTCCAACTATCTCATCTCGAATCATCTCTAGGGTCCAACCCCAAGAGAGAGGGTCCAGTGATCAATCTTTCCAAAGTCTGGCATAATCCTCATCTAACCTATTGGCTAAAGGAAATTTCGGTGTTCGGGGTTCGAGGCCACTTTAACTCACAATCCTCCTGAAACACGAACTCAAATCTCATGGATCGGACGACCAAGGGGAGTCCCGTAGGATCCATAGATCCATGGTTTAAGTCGCTTTGCAACTTCGGCTTTGGAAGACTTGGGAGCACTAACACACAATCTCCCTGAAGCGTGAACTTTGAACTCATCGATCCAATGGTCAAGGTGGGTCACGATAGATCCTTGGATCTACAATCCAGATCACATCGCAACTTCGAGTTTCAGAACTTCGGGTTTCTGAGGTTTAGTCGCACCAATATGCGATTCTCCCATTGTGCGAACTCTAAACTCACAGATCCGACGGTCAAGGTGGGTCCCGATAGATCCTTGGATCTACGGTCCAGATCACATCATGACTTTGGGTTTCGGAACTTTGGGTTTCAGAGGTTTAGTCGCACCAAAGTGAGATTCTCTCGTCATGTGAACTCCGAACTCACAGATCCAACAATCAAGGTGGGTCTCGATAGATCCTTGGATCTACAGGTCCAGATCACATCATGACTTCGGGTTTCAGAGTTTTAGTTGCACCAAAGCATGATTCTCCCGTCGCACGAACTCCGAACTCACAGATCTGACGGTCAAGGTGGGTCCCAATAGATCCTTAGATCTATGGTCCAGATCACATCACAACTTTGAGTTTCGTAACTTCGGGTTTTAGAGGTTTAGTCGCACCAATGCATGATTCTCCCATCACGCGAACTCTGAACTCACAGATCCGATGGCTCAGGGGTTAACTCCCACGTACTTTCTCATGGACAATGGCCAAGATAACCCTTGGTTTCCTCCAAGTGGATCTCATCTGTTCATCCCTCAGGAAGGTGAATACCTTCCCTTCCGAGACATTTGCATCATTGTTTTCCCGGGCTTTACGCTGAACAGGTTAGGGACTTTTCCTTGGCAACTCATAAGGAAAGGGTGTTTGGGAGAGGTAACCTTCTTCAGATGGGCGGTTTCAGGTCAGCACAAGATCTTCTATCTTGACCATGAAACGTTCTATGCCCAGGAAAACCTCCAGGGATAATCTGGACATACGGTCTATCAACGAGGAGTGTGAATTCACAAGGAGACAGAAACATACACATAACATAAACATTTCACACAAAAGATGATTGTAAAATGCACGTATATATATATATATATATATATATATATATATATATATATATATAAGACCAAATAATCATTCATCATTCTAGTTCAACAATTGAAGCAGGGAAAAGGCTTATCAGAACCAGTCAATGTGAAGTGACTATTGGAAGGGGTATTCGTTTCCACCCAACTGTAGGTTCAGTCATTCCAAACAGATTTACCACTAGCCACCCTCGAGCTAGACCACGATGCTCTGCAACACATCATTTTCTTCTCGCTCATCCACAGTAGGGATAGAGGTTACTCTCCTCTTCTTGCAGGATCCTGGCAATGGTTTACACGATACCAAGCAAGGAGGACTAGCCTCGTTTATTAGCTTGTATCAAAATCTTCTTTTCCATTTCCTGTATCCAGAACACTTAGTTTTCCAAATCTTCCTTGAATCCCCGAGATTTACTTCCTGTCTTTGCGCTCTTCGCAAGTGTGTTTTTCCTTTGCCCGCCACACCATCCTTTCTCGCCTCTTTTAGCAAGGTCGTGTGTGGCTCCAATTCCCAGTCCACAGTCAGGTCTGAAAGCCTTATAGATGAGTGTTATGCTCCATCCCCTCATTAACTCTTGAGGAGGTCTTCCCACCCACCAACCTTACTGTAATTCATTTCTGAGTCAAAGAACGGTTTTGGTCCTGAGCAATTAAATCCAGTAAGGATTGGTTTGGTGAAGGTTAACACAACCATTCCTGGTCCCCTTCACCCTCTCTTCGTGTAGCATTTTTGGTCTTTCCAAGTACACCCCCTCTCCAGTAGTCATGCAACACTTGTCCATTTTCTTAGTAATTAATTAGGTTCACATTCATTTACCTTTCAAACAAAGGTCCATCGAATCAATATTCACGCATTTAAAGTTTTCCATAGTCTCTTGGCCATTTATAGTTATATTTACAAGCCGGGGGAAACAGGGTGTTACAATTCCCTCCCCCTTAAAGGAACATCGTCCTCGATGTTCTACCTATTAACATATCCTGTATGTACAGAAGTGAACAAAAATGGGTATGCATGTCTCATGGCATCCTCCATTTCCCATATGGCCTCATCTGGGCCAAAGTGTTTCCACTGCACCTTGACCTATGCAATGGTTCAATTCCTGAGTGGGGTTTCCTTCTTCTCTATTATTCCTTGAGGTTCTAGTAGAAATTATCCCTTTGGTTCCACCTAGATCACAGACGAGTCAATTATACGATTAGAATCATGTACATATTTCTTCAACAATGAAACATGGAAAACATTATGTTCTTTTACTGTGGGAGGGAGTGCTAGCCTATAGGCTACAAGTCCCACTCTATCTAGAACTTCAAAGGGTCCACAATACCGAGGCGCTAGCTTAGCACATGCTCTCATCCTTGGGGAACTCTTCTTGTGCTTAACCCTGAGATAGACATGGTCTCCTGTCTTGAATTCTCTAGGGGTTCTCTTTCTATCGACATAAGTTTTCTGTCTATCCTAAGCAATTTTCAGATTTTGCTTTATCTGAATCACTTGTTGTTCCATTTATTTCAACATGTCGGGTCCAATTGTAATTCTGTTCACGTGATTTCTCTAGATGACTGGAGTGTTGCACGACCTACCATAGAGGAATTCGAAAGGGCTCATCTTTAGTGATTCTTGGTAGCCATTGTTGTAGGCAAATTCCACCAGGGGCAGGTAATCTTCAAACTTTTTAGGTTGATGCATTACATGCATCCTTAGCATGTCTTCTAAGATGTGGTTCACTCTTTTCATCTGCCCATTGGTTTGAGGATGATAGACTGTGCTAAAAAATAATTTGGTCTCCAGACCAACCATCAAGGACTTCCAAAATTTTGAAGTAACTTTAGTGTCTCTGTCAGACACGATCTCCTTAGGCATGCCATGTAGTTTGAATATCTCCTTCATGAATATGTTTTCAATATCTATTGCCTTGCAAGTCGATTTGATGGGAATAAAATGAGCGGATTTGCTCAATTTATCCACCACTACCATGATGGTGTCATTCTGCTTGGTTAATGTTGGTAATTTTTTGGTGAAATCCATGGAGATGGTCTCCCATTCCATTTCAGGATTGGTAGAGGTTGTAATAATCTTGTTGGGTGTTGGTGTTCTGCTTTAACCTGTTGGCATTCTAGACATTTAGCTAAATACTCAACTATGTCTTTCTTCAATCCAGGCCAATAGAATTGTTTCCTGGTGGTCGTGACCATCTTCTGATAGCCCAGATGGTTGGTGTATGGTCTCTTGTGTAATTCGTCCATTATGAAACTCTTCAAGTGGTCACAACTTGGAATATATAGTCTGTTTCAGTAAGTCAGTAGACCTCCATCTAACATCTAGTAGAATTCATAATTTAGCCCTACGGGTTCTTGCTCTAGGTACGAGATCACGGTCTGGAAGAATGTGTTTGTTTCTTGTGCACTCTTGACTCTTTCCCTGGCATTCGCCTCCTAGGTGCTCACCGTTGCCACCTTATTTTCCTTTCCTTTGATATGTTTTATTTCGAAATCAAACTCGCTAAGGAGGGCCATCCACCTAGCTTGTCTAGCATTAAGTTTTGGTTGGTCAAACAGGTGCCACAATCCATAATGGTTTGTCATAAGTAAAAATTTCCTACCCATGAGGTAATGCCTCCACATTTTCAAATCATGCACTATGGCGGCCAACTCTAGATCATGGGTCACATAGTTGACTTCATGCTCATTCAATTTTCGAGATTCATAGAAAACTACACTTCCTTCTTGCATAAGGACTCCTCTGAGTCCTTCCTTGCATGCATTTGTGCACATGAGGAAGTCATTATTGGGGTCGACTATCTTTAACATGGGCGCATGGGTCAGAAGGTGTTTTAGTGACTGAAACCTTTCTTCACATTCCGGTGTCCAAATGAATTTAACCCCCTTCCTCTGGAGGGCATTGATTGGACAACCAATCTTGGAAAACCCTTTTATAAACCTCCTATAGTATCTTGCTAAACCCATAAAGGATATGGTATCTGAAACATCCTTTGGGGTAGGCCATTCCATGATGGATATGATCTTGTCAGGGTCTACTGCTACCCCTTCTTCAGATATGACATGGCCCAAGTAATGTATTTGCTTCTGGAAAATGTCACACTTGCTAAATTTGGCGTAGAGTTGATGCTCTCTTAGCACTTGAAGTACAAGTCTAAGATGTTCCTCATGTTCCCCTCTATTCTTGGAGTAGATTAAGATATCGTCAATAAAAACCAATACAAATTTGTCTAGGAATTTGTTGAGTACATTGTTCATAAAACACATAAAGGTGGCAGGGATATTGGTTAATCCAAATGGTACTACCACAAATTCGTAGTGACCATATCTCGTCCTGAAGGTGGTTTGTGGATGTCTTCATCCTTGATTTGGACTTGATGGTATCCATATCTCAAGTCAATCTTTGAGAATATGAAATCACCCCCCAATTGATCGAACAAGTCATCGATTCTGGGTAAGGGGTACTTGTTCTTTATGGTTACCTTATTGAGCTATCTATAATCTATGCACAGTCAGAGTGTACCATCTTTCTTCTTCACAAACAGGACTGGTGCTCCCCATGGAGACACATTGGGCCAGATGTAGCCTTTGTCCATCATTTCCTTTAGCTGTATTTTAAGCTCAACTAGATCGGGTGTACTCATCCTATAGGGGGTCCCATATACTGGCACTTCTCCTGGTGCAAGTTATATTGAGAAGTCAATGTCCCTTCTCGGAGGTAGACCTGGTACCTCTTCTAGAAACACATCTCTATAGTCTCTTCGTATGGGGTGGTCTTCTAGGCTTGGCCTATGATTCTCAACAGATTCTGACACATGTATTTCATATAGAGGACATCCCTTTCTGCAACACTTCTTCATTTGAAGGGCTGATATTCGTCTCACCGAGACAGGTTTCTGGATCCCTTGGAGGGTTATCTTTCTCCCCTCTTCATTTACACATTCTAAGGTTTTATGGTAACAATCTAGCTTAGTTTTATATGTAGCTAGCTAGTCCATACTAATCAATAGTTCATACGATCCTAGGGAAAGTATGTTAAGGGTAGCTTGGGTGGGCAATCCATCCACAGTGAATTGGCAAGTTGGTATGACCTCCGTTATTTTTCTTTTGGTGCCAGTGGCTAACTGTACCAACCATGGCTTAGTATGTCTATGTGGCTGCAGTTTACACTTATCAACAGTCTGAGAGGCCACATAACTCAAATTTGAACCAGGGTCAATTAAAATAGATATTAGATGGTTGGCGATCATACCTTCCATCTCCACCACTGAGGCTTGGTGGTCAGATTGTTTATTATCCATGGCTACATAAATTTGTGGCATACTCCTGGCCATGTCATTGATGGTGGTAGCTTCTTGGAATTTGTAAACTCTCCTACTATTCTGTGGTCAATGCAGACAATCCCTCAGTAGATGTTATTCTCCACAACCCCAATATTTCAAGGGTTCTTTCTTTGGGTTGTCAATATTTCCTGAGGTTGATCCAAAAGGTTTATTTCCGCTATGGGAGGGGAAATTCTGCTGGTGTACACTTCGGGTAGGAAAGCTCATCTTTGAATCCTTCTTATAGTTTTTAAATCTTGGGGATTTAAACCCATTTTTCTAGAACCCTGAACTATTCTTCTGCTTCCATCGCTCACGAGGTTTTGTCTGAGGCCCAAAATATTCATAACAATATCTCGCCTTCCGAATAGTGTCTTCTAGGGTCTTTGGCTCATCAAACTCAATTTTGTTCTGGTAGGTCATAAGTAACCCACTGATGAATCATTGCACCTTTTACTTTTCTGCTTTTATGTAGGGTACATACCTCAGCAACTCAAGGAATCTGCTGACATATTCCTCTATGGTGACTTGTCCCAGCTTGAGTTCATAGAACTCTTTAGTCTTCTCGTCAAAATATTTTTCCGATAGATACTTCTTCCTGAAGTATTTCTCAAACCGTTCCCAAGATAGGTCCTCTTCATGAATCCCTTTCACATTCTTAAGGTCTTCCCACCAAATGGAAGCCTTTCCATTCACGTTTAAAGTGGCTACTTGGGCCTTTAAGTTTTCAGAGAAATCATGGACTCTGAAATACTTCTTTAGTCCAAGAAGCTAGGCCTCCACCTCCTCTCCTTTCTTAATCTCACCGTCGAAAGAGGGTGGTTTGGCCTTCCTAAATTCTTCGAGATTATGACTTTTGGAATGCTTTTGTTTCTTCCGTTTTCTTTGAGAATGTGAACTAGTTATACTACTAGAAGATCCCGTTGAGTCGCCAGTTTCCTTTCTAGAGGATTTGTCTGACGCTTGTCCCCTGTCTCTAGGTTAGACCTTTCTCAAGGTACTCCTCCCAGTGTGGCCACTTAAAGGACCATGTTTCTGTATCTCATGTGGACTTTGACTCCTCTTTGTATGTCATCGGTCCACATGACTAGTGTCAGGTCCCTCTTGTAATTGTCTTTGTATGTCAGATAAACTCTGTAACAAGACTACATTAATTTCCATTTGCTTCTCTTTCTCTTTTATCAATCTCTCATTGTTGGCCTTGCAGCTCTGTAATTCGGCCATGAGACTCCTCACAATCTTAGACGGATCTAGAGGGGTCTCTACCGCCCTCCTCTCGTCAGACTCTTCGTCTCTATTCTGGGAGCCATCCCCCACTTCGTGGTGCATCACCATTCTACATGATTGCAGTTTCCTACAGTTGATCGACCACTTGAGTGCAGACAAAAAACTTATTGTTAGATAACATTATATTAGTTCATAACCAACACATAATTCATATTTATTAAATACATACACACACAACAATAAGTTGTCATTCTTTTTTATAATAAGGGCTTAACCATACTTTTTAGGAAGGGAGTAATGTAGGATGTTTCCCTTTAATGTAGTTTTTACATAGCTCGTCCATGAGCCCAAACAAGTCGAGTGCTATAACCATGCTCTGATACCAATTTGTAACACACCCGCCCCCTTAAATACTCTTTTACAGTAGGGTGGGGCATAATAATTTTCGTTTTTTTTTTTCCCTCCAACTATCTCATCTCGAAACATCTCTAGGGTCCAACCTCGAGAGAGAGGGTCCAGTTATCAATCTTTCCAATATCTAGCATAATCCTAGTCTAACCTATTAGCTAAGGGAAATTTCGGCGTTCGGGGTTCGGGGCCACTTTAACTCACAATCCTCCTGAAACATGAACTCAAATCTCATGGATCGGACGACCGAGAGGAGTCTCATAGGATCCATAGATCCACGGTCTAGGTTGCTTCGCGACTTCGGCTTTGGAAGACTTGGGAGAACTAACACGTAATCTCCCCGAGGCACAAACTCCAAACTCGTTGATTCGATGGTCAAGGTGGGTCCCGATAGATCCTTGGATCTATGATCCAGGTCACATCGTAACTTCGGGTTTCAGAACTTTGGGTTTCAGAGGTTTAGTTGCACTAATGCACGATTCTCTTGTCGTGCGAACTCCGAACTCACAGATTTGACGGTCAAGGTGGGTCCCTATAGATCCTTGTATCTATGGTCCATATCACATCGCGACTTCGGGTTTAATAGGTTTAGTCGCACCAAAGTGCGATTCTCCCATCGCGTGAACTTCGAACTCATGGATCTGACGGTCAAGGTGGGCCCCGATAGATTCTTAGATCTACGGTCCATATCACATCACGAATTCGAGTTTCATAACTTCGAGTTTTAGAGGGTTAGTCACACCAAAGCGCGATTCTCTCGTCGTGCGAACTCCGAAATCAGAGATCCGATGGTCAAGGTGGGTCCCGATAGATCCTTGGATCTACGGTTCAGATCACATCGTGACTTCGGGTTTCAGAACTTCGGTTTTTGGAGGTTTAGTTGCACCAACGCGCGATTCTCCCGTCGTGCGAACTCCGAACTCACAGATCCGATGGCTCAGGGGTTAACTCCCATGTACTTTCTCATGGCCAAAGGTTAATATAACCCTTGGTTTCCTCTGAGCGGAACTCATCCATTCATCCCTTAGGCAGGGGAATACCTTCCCTTTCGAAACCTTCGCATCACTGTTTTCATGGGATTTATGTTGATTGGGTTAGGGACTTGGCTCTAGAAACTCACAAGGCAAGGGGGTCTGGGAGAGGTAACCTTCTTCAGATGAGTGGTTTCAGGTCAGCACGAGATCTTCTATCTTGACTATGAAACGTTCTATGCTCGAGAAAGCCTCCAGGGTTAATCTGGACAAATGGTTTATCAGCGGGGAGTGTGAATTCACAAGGAGACAAAAACATATGCATAACATAAACATTTCACACAAAAGACAATTGTAAAATGCACACACACACACACACACACATATAAGACCAAATAATCATTCATCATTCTAGTTCAACAATTGAAGCAGGGAAAAGACTTGTCAAAACTAGTCAATGTGAAGAGACTACTAGAAGGGGTTCCCGTTTCCACCCAACCGTAGGCTCAGTCACTCCAAATGTATTTACCACTAGTCACCCCCGATCTATACCACGATGCTCTGCAACACATCCTTTTCTTCCTGCTCAGCCATAGTAGGGACAGAGGTTACTCTCCTCTTCCCGTAGGATCCTGGCAATGGTTTACACGATACCAAGCAAGGAGGAATAGCCTTGTTTATCATCTTGTATCAAAATATTCTCTGCCATTTCCTATATCCAGAACGCTTAGTTTTCCAAATCTTCCTTGAATCCCCGAGATTTACTTCTCGTCTGTACACTCTTCACAGGCGTGTTTTTCCTCTGCCCGCCACACCATCCTTTATCGCCTCTTTCAACAAGGTCGTGTGTGGCTCCAATTCCCAGTCCGCGGTCAGGTCTGGAAGCCTTACAGATGAGTGTTATGCCCCATCCCCTCATTAACTCTTGAGGAGGTCTTCCCACCCACCAACCTGACTGTAATTCATTTCTAGGTCAGAGGACGGTTTTGGTCCTAAGCAATTAAATCCAATAAGGATTGGTTTGGTAAAGGTTAATGCAACCATTCCTGGTTCCCTTCACCCTCTCTTCGTGTAGCATCTATGGTAATTCCAACTACACCCCCCCTCCAGTAGTCACGCAACACTTGTCCATTTTCTTTGTAATTAATTAGGTTCACATTCGTTTACCTTTCAAACAATGGTCCATCGAATCAATATTCACACATTTAAAGTTTTCCATAGTCTCTTTCCCATTTATAGTTATATTTACAAGCTGGGGGAAACAGGGTGTTGCAATATCCCTTTCTAAATTCCCATAGGGTTTGCATATATATCAAAAATAAATGGTGAAGGTTAAGAAAAGGACCTGATTACATGATGATTGTCCTTAGCTTTTGTGTGAGATCCAATTGATCCTATTCCTGTTCCACCTTTTTATTAGTAGAATTACACACAAGGAAAACAAATAGAAGCTCCCTCATTCTTCATTTACCACAATTAATAATATAAATTGATGTGTAGATAACAATCCAATTTTAATGTTGAGTAAATTAAATCTTCGATCAAAATCTCATTCAAATATAATCAATAACCAATGAAATAGATATATTTTGTGGAGTAATGAAGAAAGATCTGTATATTCAATAGTGAAGAAGTAACAACAAATTTGATATTTGATTATTAATTATGTACTTCCTTTTCCAAAATATGAGTCATCTCCTTAGCCACAAGTATTTATTTGTTTGCTAGTATGATCCTGAAACGTTTAGCAATGAAGTAGTTAATTGAATGGATGATTGAACTTCACTCAAGATCTGATATCTACAACGAGAACTAATTCCTATCTCTCTCTTAGTAACGATGTGGCCAAATATTTTTTGCCAAACATTTCCCCAACATAATGATGCTTTCCCTTGACTCCCTAACTTCTTGCTTTGGATCTTGTATTTATAAAAAGTGGAGGTAACAATATCAATGATGCATGGAATGCATGACATGCATGTGTCTTCCACGCATGGTCTTAACTCACTTAGCTTTAACATATTTTAGTTTTTAGCTTTCCTCACATTTTTATCTTTTAGCTATCAATTTTCCTCGCATTTTTTTCTTTGAGCTATCAATTTTCCTCCCATTTTTATCTTTAATAGCTTTTAATTTTTTTATCTTGTGTCATTGGAAAATGTCACACTCGACGACAAAGGTGTGGATTTCCTTCTTCATGCCTTTCCAAAAGAATGAACAATTGATCCTTTCATATGTTCTATGAAACTCATAACGACCTATTGTGGGAGAGGAATGCATTTCATATAACACCCATGATTTAAATGTTGCATGCTTGGTCAAATAAAGATGTCCTTTATAGGAAAGCTCTTCATTTTGCATGGGGTTGCATTTGAAGTTGTTGGATCAGGCTAACAATCTTGGGATTTGTTAACAATTCTTTGTGGATATTATCAACTAGTCTTCTAATATGAAAGAGAGTGAAAAGAGGGACCCTTCCTCTTCATACTTTTGAGAGGGAACATCTACTACCACATTCTCCTTTCACTTCTTATAAATCATCTCATAATCATATCCTAACATATTGGGGACCCATTTTTGTTGCTCAGGGGAAGAAATCATTTTCTCCATGAATAATTTCAATCTATGATGATTGATTTTAATTTGGAAACATTGCTTGAGTAGGTATGGGCACCAGATATTCATAGCCTGCAATATATCCATATTCTCATTCATAAGTTAATTTTCCTAAGTGCCTCTCACAAAGTTGTTTGTTGGTAAAATCCACTAGTTGCCACTCTTAAATAATTACTTCTCTGATGCCTTTATTCAAGGTGTCACATTTCAAGTCAAAGGTTTCAGTGAAGTCAATTAGAGTGAGTATTGGGGTTGTACACCTAAAATTCTTCAATTCCTAGAAGGCCTATTCTATGATATCATTCCAACTGAAAGAAATTGTTTTGAGCAATGTTGTGAGGGGAACTGCAATCTTACCATAGTTCCTTATGAACTTTATATAATAACCAATCATACCAAAAAAATCTTCATCACTTCAATTTTCTTTTGATCCACACACACACCATCATGACTAACAATATGGCCCAATATTCTACTTCAAAGACACCAAAGGAACATTTAGATATCTTAAGAAATAGTTGATAATCAATGAGTAGTTATAAGGCTTGATCCACATGGGTGCCATGGGCTGGCCAAGTTTTACTATAGATCAATATATCATCAAAAAAGACAATGACAAAATGATGCAAAAAAGGGTTTAAATATTTTGTCCATGAGACTCTAGAAGGTGGAAGGTGCATTTCAAAGGCCAAAGGGCATTTCCTATAACTGATAACGACCTTCATGAGTGCGAAAATAATTTTTAGGAATATCCACTTCTTTCTTGTGAATTTGGTGATAGCCTAAGTGTAAATCGAGTTTGGTGAAGAATTGAGCACCCTTGAGTTCATCCAAAAGATCATCAATGACTAGAATGGGAAATTTATCCTTGACTATCAGATTTTTCAGAGCTCGAAAGTTAGGACACATGCACCAAGTTCCTTCTTTCTTAAGGATCATGACGATCAATGACAAATACGAGATGGTACTAGGGAAGAAGACACCAGTAGTTAGAAACTCCTAAACTATCTTTTCGATTTCATTCTTTTGGGAAAATGGATGGTGATACATGCATACATTTGGTGGGAGGATACTCATTATGAGTGGAATAAAATGATCATGCTCACCTCAGGAGGGTGGTAGTCCTTGGGGAGACTCAAAGATGGATTGGTGTTTGGATAAGACTAATTGCATGACAGGATGAGTGGGTTGAGAAAGTGTCTCAAAATCTTGAATGGAATGGAATTGATCCACAATACCTGAATGCCCCTTTTAAAGAAGCTTTTTCATATGGTGGGAGATAATGATATTAGGAGATGTAAGTCATTTAAAAGTGTAGATATGCCCCTCCTATCGGATATGCATGTTTAATTCATGAAAATACATGGTGATGGGACCTACTGTCCATAACCATCACAGGGGAATCTCTCCAATGGATGGATGAAGGGCCTCTAGGAGTACAACTTTAGATTCATCATCATAAATGCCTTCCAAAATGGCCATAAATAGTTTTTTCTCCTTACATTTATGCCTGGGAAAATATTTCTCATCACAGCTATAGAAAATACATTTAAGTTAGTGTTGGATTGGGTTAATGTTTGGATCTTACGAGATGGATAGGATTGACAGGGATTGGTGGTGGGGGGGGGAAGGGAAATAGTGGGATGGCGGTGTGGAATAAATGGAGTATTTTTATTTAAAAATTCACCACCTATTGGGATTCCTAGGATTTATGAGAGGCCTCCAACCAAGTAGTAGGGTGAGGAATTAAGACTTATGCATGTATCTCTTCTTTCAAATCACTGATAAATCAATCCTTAAAAAATGTATCAGATATGTCATCAGTGCAGATGGCCAACTACTCAAAAGTAGAGATTAATTCTTTGACTTTGCCAAATTGTTTAAATATGGTCCATTGTTCCAAATAATGAGTGCTTGTTTCAAAGCATGCATAGAGGTCTGATACAAATTGTGTCTAAGGAATATAAACCCCATGGGATTTGTTATTCCATTGACACCATTTTCAATGTTTAGGATCCAAATATAAGACACCTTTTGTGAAGTTTCATCAAGTCATCGGTGATGCCATGTAAAAAAAATTAATGTTCCATTTGAGTGACCTAACCTATGGGGTCATACCCATCAAATTTGTTGAGATCAAATTTAAGAAGTATGTGCCACATGTGAGTCATTTGATTACGAATACGAGGGGTGGAATGATGCCCACTAGGATTGGATGATTCAACCCCTTCCTTTTGGGAAGGTTGGCCCATCCATTTATAACCCAAGGATTGTGAAGTGAGGATTTGGTTTCGCATCACCATGAGTTTTTACATCTAGTTGGGTAGTGACTCTAGGTTGTCTAGATTGTCATGGATGGCATCAATATTTTACTAAGCATAGGAGTGGTTGTGGTCTATCTTGTGTTACAAATCATCAAACAAAGTTTCTAAATAGGATATTTGGTGGAGAGACATATGCCTCAAGTGGTATCCATATAGATATGGGTCCATAAAAAAAGGTTACATGAGAGTGGTACCAATGCAATCAACACTATGTCTTGGGTATGTTGACATAGAGGTGGTGTGGGTAGGTCCACCAAAAAGACTTACTAGAGAGTGGTATCACGACAATCATATCAACACAAGTATTTTGGTGAGATAGGTCTCAAAGAAGGGTGTGGGAGAGGCCCAAACATTTTTTTGGCTACCCTTGGTGAAGTTTTACTCCCACCTCAATATTATTACACTGAAAAAATTCTCAAATTCTCAATACCATAATATATGTAGGAATTTTGCGGAATATCAATGGAAGACATGGTTTCCAAGGTCTCGAGTGCAAGGGAGTACTAGAAGCTATAGCTCTCTGATATGCATACAGGGTCCAATAGTACTACATAACCCAATTTCTCAAGGAACCAACTAAGGAGGCTTGACCATACCCTTAGTTGTACTACCCAATTACCCAATTACTAGAGAGTAATCTTCCCGAGTGATGTTCTTGGTGCACTGTGGCAACATGATGATTGATCGACTTATATAAATCTAATATCGGGTGACCTAGGGGACTTCTGATATACATGAGGGTATGTGGAAGTGAAACTATGTATACAAGTGTTGTCTAATGATGTGGTACTAGTCGAAGTGGTACAAACAAGGTTTACAAGGGTGCCCAACTAGGTGCAATTACTTGTATTTCCTATGTGTTTTCTTCCCCAAATGCAAATTTACCCACTAAACAATAGATCATTGTGTTATTTATAGACACCAAAGTATGTCTCTAACCTAAAAAATTTCTCTAAAAAAATGGGCTATAGAAAGCACTCTAATACTACTCGTGGTGTTCTTTATTAGCAAAATAGAAAATTCGATGTAGAAATAATAGAATATAGCAAGATTTAGCACATAAATGATAGATTATAATATCAATAGCAAATTTTAGAAGAGCCAAATACCACAAATAACAATACCTTTATTGATCAAAGCAATGTTCACTTGCCTCTTCAAGGGGGAAACCTTCAAATGAGTAGAGCTCTAATTATAATATTCTTTACAAGGCATTCCATTACCTTGCTTCTACTTCATTATATAGTTTCTATCTAACCTCCTAGGAATTTTCTAGTACGAAAAACCTTCTAGTAAGCCTTTTTACAATTATTTCTTTCATAATATATCTACTATGCAAGCATTATTTAACAGATATGGTCTCAATACATAGTAACCTATCTATCTACTTAAGGGGTTAGGGCATGACTCTAACATATTTTTATTAACCCATAAAGTCTTTGATCAAGGGATTGACTAACCCTTGATTGAGGTATTTTGAAAATCCTTGCTAGGTGCTTGGAAAATCTTTATAATAACTTTAACAACCCTACTTAATTGATTAAATATTTGTTTAATGAATATTAGTTTAATTAATTAATTAATTAATTTCATGATTAAATATTTGTTTAATGAATTTTAGTTTAATAAATTATTAATTTTTATTTTGAAGACTTAGTGTATCGGTAGATGGAACCATTTATGGAAGGGGGGATAAGGTGGTTGAGGTTTAAAGGGGGGATAAGGCAGTGAATAATGAGGGAAAGGAGGATAAGGCAAGGGGAAACACTCAGGAAGGGGGTCTTCTTTTGTGGGGGAGTAATATTTTCAGGGGGGAGAATGAGAAGGTGAAAGGGGGACAGTTTTTTACTGCATATGTATTTCTAGATTTATTGGCATCTTGCTTGAGGAGCTTGCTTGAGGAATTTCACGGGGGGCACCTGTTGCTGGGAATTTTAGGCTTGGGGGCCAAGAAACTGTAAGGAATCCTAGGGCTAGGGAGCCGGATAGGTTGTTCCTAGCTAGCTGGGAGGTTAGTCAGTTTTGAGCAGAGCTTCAACTTGGGGCAGAGTTTCAGAACGACATCAGTTTGAGGTATTTATCATCATTATTATGTTGTGTTAATTATTATTATATTGTTCATTATTTTTTTTATGCTGAATATGTTATTCATTATCATGTTGCTAAATTTTAAATTATGATGAACATTGAGTTGTTATATGCTAAATAATGAACTGTAAAGAATTGAGGATAACATTTCTATACTTAAATTTATGTTTTATAAGACTCTGTTTGGAGAGACCTTACACAATGTATCAGAGCTCTAGTTTAAAATTTGGAGCCAAGGGCCTACCTACCCACCCATCCTCTTGACTCTTGACTAAAAGCTATGTTTTGTGTCATGCAAACAACCCTGAAAACCTGCCTGAAACCCTCTAAAACTTTAAAACTTGTTGGCCTGTACAAGTAAAATCCTTGAAAAGGGTTATATAAACACAAATAACTAGATGTATAAATAATATATTTATGGAAAACTTATAAATATGGGCATGAGGGCCAAGCTCCAAGCTCCAGCTCCACCTAACTTGCAAGCCAAGCACACAATTGTTTTTTACACAGATCTATATATAAATAATATGCAAAAAAAACAATATTATATAAACCTTGTTAGCTAGGAATTGAGACGAAGCTTCATTTGGCTAGTTTTATGTAAAGAAATTGTTATTTTTTTTTAAACTATTGACCAATAATGGATGTAGATAAATCTCAGAACCATGTAAAGGAACCAACTTGTAATTTCCATGGAAATTTCAAATATATTTATCTTCAAATTGATCGTAAATTCAAACCCTAGGTATTCTGCGAATCTTACCCAATTCTGTTGTTTACTATCTCAATCGTTGAGAGCTTGGGTTGATTGAATCCCAAAAACAATGGCTTCTGCAACATTATTGACCAAATTAAGTGGGACAACGCCTAAAGGCATAATCTCTTGCACCATGTTTTCAACCCTGGCCAGATCAGGGGCTATAGCAGGGGTGAGGGGAGGGATGAGTTCTCTCAGTAATTGAAACGTGGCCATGGCAGGGAACTCAAATCCATAATTCAGTCCATATGACACCGCATCTTGCCATGATGGAGGCATGGACCCAATCTAAAAAATCAATAGCCAGAGTGCTACGRCTTCAAAATACAAAAGCAATTTCACTATACTTGAAAAAATACAATAGCAATTCCACTATACTTAAAAATCCCAACCACGCCATGAATTTGGAAGGCAGTGAACACTATAATATTATTCAATTACACCAGAAATCTGACRCATGTCCTAWGATTTCTGCATTCCATTCCATGCAGCATAATTATCGATTCAAACACAATAGATTCGCAATGTTTCAAATGATCGAAATATARCTAAAAAAAATTAAGTAGATTCTTGCCATGCGTCAAGCCACCGAGGAAGAGCTCACAAGGGGCATCATGTTTGCACTACACGATAGAGAGAAATTGACACATGTAATGCCAAGGAGGGAGCTCGTAAGCCTAAGTCGTGTAGTGCACGTCTCCTACGCAAAACCAAAAAAAAAAGGGTTAAACAAAAAAAAAATAGCTGCATGCTACACAACAGAGTTAAAAACAAAAAAAGAAGAAGTAGCCCACAGGCCCAGCCCTGAGTGTTATTATTGTGCAACATTGATACAACCTACACAACCATGTCTCTTGCCAATAGAGCAACCATTTTCGGTTTGCCATTTACTATGGGCAGTGCTAAAGGGGCAGTATTCCTAAATCCTATACCCATCCAAGAGCCAAGAAATTGTGGGCTTAATGATTGGACCAAGTTCAATTCATGAAACATCGACCACAAGCATCGAGAGTTCACAGCCCGAGAAATACACAAACAGTTGGCAGTAATATGTGTTAAGTTAACATATTCCTGCAAGTGCCATGAGGGAGAGATCATGGACTCGGAGTAGAGCCAAGCATAGAGCCTTAATAAAGGGTCGAGTACCATAACACCAAGCATAGCACCTTCACCAAACTCTGAGTCATACCAAATCCATTCCGAGTGCACATGTCTCAAAGCGCAAGTCAACACATAAGTCACAAAGCACAGCACTGAGCAATAAGCCCTTCCTTTCCATAGCACCTTCATCAGAGGCCAAATACCATACGAGCCAAGAACCTGCAACACAACACAAAATAGCTAGCCAGACAAATCCGAGAGAGAATATAAAAATAAAATAAAAGTGAAAACAGAAATAGATAGGGAAGTCATAAGAGACTTGGCGAGCTTGCTCAGGCTTTGAAGGCCTCTAGCCATGGCCACATGCCAAGGAGGCATGCAATCCATACCCCATTGCGCCTTTCAAAACAGAAATAACAAACAAAATGTAGATGTAAGAAATAATTGAAGGGTGCAGGACGAAGAGGAACCTTCGCCCTGTAGTTGCATAGGAAGAGGAACCCTCGGCCTATAGTTGCAGAGGAAGAGGAACCCTTGGCCTGCAGTCACAGAGGAAGAGGCGTTCGGGGAGGAATGAGAAATGATTAGGAGTAAGAATAGGATTAGGGTTTTAGGCACTGACATCCCGGGGACACGTGGGCCTAATGCGAGGTCCCACGATACCAACCCCATTCAAATATCTTTAAATATTTGTATAAAGTTAAATATAATAATTTATCTATAAGTTTTAAATTTTATTTATAAGTTTAAATTTAATTTAAGTTTTAAATTTTAAAATTTAAGTTTAAATTTTAAAATTTAAGTTTTGAATTTTATTTAGGAGTAAATATAAAAGATGGTTTTTAATTTTATTATTTAATATTTATGTACTAAAGTTTTAAATAATTAATATAACACACACACACACACATATATATAATCTTATATGTTATATAAATTTATTTATCTTTATATTAATTATTTAAAATATATTTAATAAGGAGGCTCTACGACCTGGAAGGGTTGGACACCTAAAGAAGAAATCCAGTTAGGGTAAGGGGCAAGGGTACCACAATGTTAGCGCAGCTAGCCAGGTAATAAAAATATAAGGATGCCTACCAAGATACCGAGCTTAGATGCTTTCGACCCTGACCTTTAGCCACTTACCCTAAAGAGAGTAACGTTTGTTTACAGACAAGTAAAAAACAAATTTATGCCTAACCCCATGTTTTCAAGTTTAAGTTGCTCAAATGTGAATTCCCTTAGAATCTTCCCTGACAAACATTGGTGCGATG
>JASDQU010014547.1:137182-147699 GCA_032191745.1 Picea mariana | reverse complement strand
TTTCATTTTTAAGGAGTCTGAAAAAAGCTTAACTATGGACTCCGTCAGGAGTGTTCTTATGGACCAATTTAACGAGTGTGAAAGAATAAGGTCACTCGACAATCTTTTCAATTTTAGGGAGTCTGAAAAGAGCTTAACTATGGACTCCGTGGGGGTTCCTTCTTCGTAAGTTTAGTCCCTCAGGCCCGAAAAAGGGATAAAATTATACTTGAGAGTACTCTTCTAAAGAACTGAAGTTCCATAGAGTATACCTTTGTTCGTGCAGTTTACCGTCCAGACCAAAAAAGAGGTAAACTACCGTCGGACAGACGTGACTTCAAATTTCAGTTTAACGAGCGTGAAAGGGCACAAGATCACTCGGCACTCTTTTCATGTTTAGAGGGTCTGAAAAGGGCTTAAAAGGAGACCCATTATATTTTGGGAGTCCTGAGGGTGAGACCAAGAGTGAAGAAGAGTCATGCAAATGAGGCTCAAACTCATATTCAGGAAAGACTATAAGGACTCTCGAGCCTACAGTGTTTTAGAGATGGCATGGAAACCATAATGCAACCAGGACCTACTTATGGAATCCATGTTCTGGTAAGCTCTACCGCCAAGTTGCAACACTTCTAAAGTAGACATGATGGTTCTGTGTCACAACCTGATGGGATTGATCCTATGGAAAAGGAAAAAGGCAACGAGGCACAAAAGTCGGGGTAATAACCTAACCTATATGCTCAAGTTGATTCTTGAAAAGAAATTTCATGGACCATCAAAATTTTCTCAAAACTCCAAAAAAAGTGTCCCAATACCCAATCAAATCCCTCTCAAATAACTCCTGAATCACTCTAAATGGTTTTTGGTATAAAGAAACTGATAAGGGAGGCCAAAAAGTCTATAAATAGAAGATGGCAACTCATTATCACCATCGCTGATTTGGAAATTGACTCTGGAGCCAAAAGAACCCCTTTGCTAAAAACGGTGATTCTGGGAGCTATAGTGGACGAAACAAACTTCTGCTTGGACCAAGTAAGTACAAACTCCCCTATCTAGCTATTCAATTCTTCAATTTTGCATTTTCTTTCATTTTTTGGGTGGGCGTCGACCTTTAAAAGGTTAGCCCTAGGTACACGTGGGATATCTTTGGACAGGCCGCATGTACACTCGGGCAGAGTAAAGTCTGCCTGCATGTACACACGACTATTGCCTCTACAACTCACATGGACCCCCCTTTTATAGCAAAAAATATTTAAACAACAAGCCCTAATCCTCCTAAACTTTGTTGTGTTGGAAGGGTGTATGTCCAATGGAGGGAAAGGGAGCATGAAGCAATTAGTGAGTTGGTTGCTAGAGATCCGAATGTCGTGGCCATGTTAATGCAATGTGGTTTACTGAAGTTCTTCCTGTGTCCATTTATGCGAGCGCAACCAAGGCTACTGAATTCCTTGATTGACTACTGGCACCCTGATGCAGAGGCCTTCATGCTAGAGGGGAAATCATTGGTGCCCACCACCGAGGATATTTACTTTTTGACTGGCCTCTCAAGGAGAGGGGAACTAGTCAATTTCAGTACATTTCCTATGGGGCAGCTTAACATAGCGGAACTGATAGCTGAGCACTGTGAGGTTGGGACAAATTGTGTGAGCTCCCAAGTGCCCATAAGTAAGATTACTAACCTATCGCTGCAAGTGATATTATTGCTTATTGGGTGGATTATCGGTTCAACGGCCTTGCATTAGGCATCTTGCACACAAATGAACTATGCTATCCAGTGCTTGAATGCACAGATTTTTGAATGAAGTACCACACTACTTGAGTGTATGAAGAGGTAATTGACAGATTTCCGATAGCAAACACAAAGGAACTTCGGGTTCGGGACGATTTTGTGTTCATTTTTCTTTGAGAGAGTTTCGAGCTTTAGTCCTCGAGAAGTGGTACGAGGACATCAGGCCTCTTTTCCTGCAGTATGTAGATGGGTAGTATTACTACCACGACAGGGTGGTGGAAGGACCAATGAGTCCTTCGATGATGACTTTTTCACATGTCTAGATCCCTGTGATTGAGGATTACCCATACGCAAGGATAGATTTTTCTAGAGATCCTGAGATACCCGTGCCTCCTAGTGAGGAGCGAGGGGAGATGGGTAAGTCTCCACCTTTGTTGTTTTTTTGTTGTATATGTAATTTTTATGTCTTTTTGTTATATATATCATTTTTTGTATGCAAGAGTATTTCACGGGTATACGTTTGTTGCATGCATATGTGGGACCCATGCGACCTGTCGATTATGCATGGAACAGATGTCATCCTTAGCCAAAGGCCGTAGCTATCGACGGGGGACCAGAAATAGCAGGGAACCTCCCAGCCAGGGAGTCTAAGAGGGTCCTTAGACGAGTTGAGTGGAACTTCACTGAACTCACTCGCACAATCCCAATGGTAGAGATAGAGGACCTGCTGCCATCCATGCAGCCTCATGTAGTGGGGGCACCTCGGACGTGGGTCCAATTGTTTAGGCATTTATCCCATGCTGTGGACTATTATAATAGGGCTCGTAGGCCCTGAACCTGTTTAGAATTTTTATGTGCCACGAGCACTACTTGTATATATTTTTTGAGGGCATAAGCCCTGTGAGTCGTTATTAGTTCCATTTGTTAGGCGCTTGCATCCATCTATGTACTCTAGTTATTTTATGATGTTATATATGGTTTTTTTTTTATCTTTTGTGTCTTATGGATCATGTGTGCAAAAATGTATTTACATGTTTATATCAATTTTATTTCATATGTGTGAAAGATGCCAATCTAGAATTTGATTAGCTAGAGTATCTGTAATTTTGTTTAATCCTCTAGGAACATGAAAATATGTAATATAATCAAAGTTTTGTTCTAAGAGACGTACCCTAAGGAATCGTCGATGTAAGGTTGGATCATGAACCCAATATACTTTGTTTAGATGAGACACAACTGGTTGAGCGTTGATATAGACCCGGAGATGAGAGATACCCAATGACAAAGCGTCACGAAGCAACTCAATAAATACACTATACTCGGTGACATTATTTGTGGTGTCACCTAAGAATATACCTCCGGAAGATAACAACTGGCCCTGAGGTGTAAAGATTACCAAAGCTGCGGAGGCAAGCCTCCAAGTGTGCCGACTAGCACCATCTGTATACCCAATGAACACCTCAGAATCACTTGACATATGCCATATTGACGAAAGATAACATCAATGACACATCCATAACACTTAAAAGAAACTAAAAAGTAATAGCACAAAGACTATACATATGTTACAAAAAGTTACCCACAGTGACATGCCTATAAGTAATACTTCTTGAGGTAGAGCCCATTTCTAAGATCCACCAAAGAATTCCCTTCAAAATCAACCAAATGATAAGCACCCTTTTTTAAGACCTCTTTTATGATGAAAGGTCCGAACCACATGGGTTTGAATTTTTCTGCCCCCAAGGGGTCCTTATCTTGGTCATAAACTAGGACAAGGTCGCCTTCAGAGAAAATCCAAGGATGAACGGACCTATCATACTGACACTTGACCTTATGTTTGTGAGCCTCATTGGCCAGGGCCGCATCATGACACTGCTCATTGAGCTACTCAAGGTGTACTAACCGTTCTTCAAGTGGAGAAGTGTCTGGCAAAAATTGTACTGCCAATTTTAGAGATGGGAGCTGATATTCGATGGGCAAGACTGCCTCCAGCCCATAAATGAGTTGAAAAGGTGAGAAACTGGTTGCAGTCTTAACAGATGTTCGGTAAGCCCATAATGCCAAGTATAACATCAAATTCCAATTTGACTTGGCTGAGTTGATAGTTCATTGTAGAATAGTCTTAAGAGTATTGTTTACAGCTTCCACCTACCCATTGTCTTGGGGATAGTAGGGTGATGAATGCTCCTGATGTAACCCAAGCTTTGATGTTAACTCGGTCATCATTTGGTTCTGAAAGTGACTGCCATGGTCAGTAACAATCTCTCTCAAGACATTGAACCTTGCTATGATCTGGTTGAATAAAAAGACAGCTGCACTCTCTCCATCATCTTTAAACGTTGGCATAGCTTCAACCCACTTAGTGAAGTAGTCGACAGCTACGATGATATAGTGGTGCCCCCTTGCTGATGGGGGGTTACAAGTAGTGTAATCAATCCCCCAATTGGTGAAGGGACCAACTGTGATGACAGGAAACATAGGAGTGGAATGTGCCCTCATCTTCTGAGAGAAGATTTGGCATGGATGGCACTTCTTGACCGATTCGATACAATCTTTGATAAGTGTCGACCAGAAGTAACCTGCTAGTAGAATCTTTTGGGTTGTTGCCAACCTAGACAAATGACCACCACAAGCTCTAGTATGGAAATCATTGAGCACGATGACTGCATCCTCATGTGTGAGACATCGACGTAAGATGTAATCGACACCTCTCCGATACAATGTATCATCGAGTATGAGATAATTTTTAGCCTGATGGCCTATATGCTAGCACTCATCACGAGAAGCAGAAGTGGGGCACTTCAAAGTCTAGAGATAGATAAGTATATCTCCATACCAGAGATCTAAAGATGAAATCAAAATCATATCTCCCCGGATAGGCAATTCTTCAGGCACAATGTCACCTGACTCAACCGGAAGTTCCGAAATAAGTTCTGCGAAGACCAATGACTTTTTGGACTTTGCTGAAACAAAGTCTAAGTCAAATTCTTGGAGGATGACTATCCATCTACTGATTCTTCTGCCTATAACCCATCATGTCAACATGTACTAGAATGGATTTACGACAGCAATGATGGTGGTCTTGCGAAATAGAACATAATGATGGAACCATTGAACATCATGAACTACTACCAACGCAAGCTTTTCGATATGAGAATAATTAAGTTTTGGTCCTACGAGGCCTCAGCTCAGGTAATAGATCACGTATTCTGATAACAAATCATCTTCCTGAACTAAAACCATGCCAATGGTTGACTCTGCAGCAGCCAGATATAATAAGAAATCTTTGTTATAGTTAGGTGGCCATAGCAGAGGGGTCGTAGTGAGGGCATGTTTTAATGCGTCGAAAGAGAATTGAGTGGCTTCATCCCAGAAAAAGGGAATGTCTTTCTTCAGTGAACGCATAAATCCCTTGGTAATTTCAGCATAGTTGGCGATGAAGCATCGTAAAATGTTCGCCTTGCCTTGTAGACTCTTAAGTTGAAGGATTGTGTGTGGGGGGGGCAATCGGATTATTGCCTCCACCTTGAGAGGATCGACCATGATCCTTGTTGTTGATACAATGAAGCCTAACAAACATCCTGACGTTACGCAAAAGCTACACTTGTTTGGATTCAAGTGAATCCTAAAGTAGTGACAGCGTTCGAAGATTAGTCTAAGGTGTGTGGGATGATCCGTTCTCTTGCGAGATCGTGATGCTAAATCATCTAGGTAGGCCTAGACTATATGCTTGAGATCATGAAAAGCAAAAGACATGGCTTGTTGGACTGTGGCTCTAGCATTTTTAAGACCAAAAGGCATCTTACGATATGCGAATGTACCCCAAGGACAAATGAATGTTGTTTTTTGTTGGTCTCCAGGTTTGATTTGGATTTGATTATATCCTGAAAAACTGTCCATGAAAGAAAAGTCTTCTTAACCAGCACATTCATCAATGATATAATCGATGAATGGTGTTGGAAAATTATCTTTAGGACATGCCTTATTCAAATCACATAAGTCGGTACATACACGAATCCTGCCTTGTTTTTTATCAACCGGCACAGGATTTGACACCCATTGGGTCAAATCGATAGGATAGATAAAACCTGCCTTTAGCAATTTCTCAACCTCAATCTTGATGGATGCTACTTTCTTGGGATTAATTGGACAAAGATTATAGCAAACAAGCTTGGCATCAGGATAAGTTGTGATTTCATGTTCAACGATTCTTGGATCGATACCTGGCATTTCTTCATAAGACCAGGCAAAAACATCGCGGAATTCTTTGAAAAGATCCGTGTAGATTTGAATTTCTTTGGGGGAGCAATCCGCTTTGATGAAGACCTTCTCCACGACACCAGGGTTTTGAGAGATGTTGATTGGTATAGTTTCAATGATAGTTTCCATATTTCCCTCAGCATAAATTTCATGTGTAGCTAAAAGATGAATAGGACATGACTGATCTCCCGTCATGGTCACGGTGAATTCTCCTACTTCGATTCAGCTTAAATCTGGGAGAAAATATAATATGTGATGAAGATCTTCCCAAGGTTTGTCCGAACTAGTCATGGCTTCGATTATTGCTTCATTAGAAACAAATACTAATTCTAATGAATCGACGTTAGCGAGAGAACCTTGAGCCCAAATAGGCTCTAGAACTGGATCTAACTCTTGTGCATGAGTCGGATCAGGGTTAGCTGAAGCTTGCTGGACTAAAGAGTACTCTACTTCAGCAGAAAACAAGGGCATGTACATGCCTGGGTGCCCTGTCTCATCCATCATGGCCGATGGGAAAGGAAGTATCCACAAATCCTCGAAGTAAGTCGTGCGGAACGACGAAACTTGAAAAATCTCAACCTTATGGTGATTGGATATAAATTTGATATCACCTTGAGGAGGTGGGTAATCAAAGCTACCCATCAAGGATGGGCACAAACCAACTCCTACGTTGACGGCACCTGGTTGAGGATTATCAATCATCGGGACCATGGATGCCCCCAAAGCTAGGACAGGTCTGGAGAAAGACAATTGATCGATATACACTATCCGG
This sequence comes from Picea mariana, assembly GCA_032191745.1. Classification (NCBI taxonomy): domain Eukaryota; kingdom Viridiplantae; phylum Streptophyta; class Pinopsida; order Pinales; family Pinaceae; genus Picea; species Picea mariana. The sequence continues at coordinate 140,962 of JASDQU010014547.1, read as the reverse complement.
CCCTCGTGTGGAAACAATAAGACCTAGAAAAATGTAGCAACCACAGCTTGCATAGCATAAGTCCAACTCTGTCCTAACAAGAGGTTATAGTCGAGGGGAGCATCAACTACCTCTACTTCAACACACATAGTCTTCCCTCCTAACTGCACGAGGAAAGAAGGAACTATACCATGTGGTCAGAATGAACGATCGTCGAAAGTAGTGAGGAGAGTAGGTGATGGAGACAAGATGGGATGGCCAATGGCCTTCCAACATGCCAATGACATCACACACATCGAGGTTCCCTCGTCGACCACTATGTGGAAGATATTCCATGTAAAAATTTTCGTGGGATAAGCCACTACAATCTGAAACGCTACATGGTAAGGCAAACGAGGTTTTAAGTCAGTTGTATCTAACATGATGGTACCTAGATTACAAGTCTCAGTAGAGCCCAAATTGGTTAACAAGGCTTTCCTCTAAGCAGGGAAGCATTGGAGGACCTCCAATGTAGACATCGTGCAAGGGGTTTGTGATAAATATTCCACCACAGAGTAGTTCTGGGAAGCCCTTACGTTTGGGTTATAAGAAGCATTTTTAAATGCACCCTTTGGAATGTGTGTCATTGTTTCTCCCAACATCTTCTCAATCTGTAGAGGAAGAGATGGGAGCTCAGCTTCTTTACCCTTCTCAGAAGCACTTGGTTTACTATAATCGTGCGCTCTAGTTGATATGAAAGCATCACCCCTAACCATATATATGTTCATGGATGCGGGGTTATTCATAGGTGGGAAGGTTTCTTGGCCACCCCGTTCCGTGCTTGCAGAGGCTTGAGTTAGATTTTTCCCATGTTGAAAGGGATTAGTCAACACTGCTTGCTATTGTTGCATGACAAATTTTTGGGCCTCTGGAAGTCGAGGACATAGATGGGTCGAGTGGTCTTCTGCACACAAGTTGAAAGGATACCTTGCCTTCTATTTTTTAATGTTTTCCCTGCCAGCATTATCCTTGGGTTTTTTATCCCCCTTACCCTTCTTTCATTGTTTTTTCTATCCTTCAGGCTGCTGGGTGGCCTTTTGGTTATTCAACTGCATTGTGTGTACTTCCAACGTTTAGGTAGGGGGAGCATCCAAACCAGTGGTTTGGCTGGCCTTTGTGTGTTGTATGGATAACTGTTGCAACTGCTTCATCAATTGCTCAGCGGGCTTATTTTGTGCTGAACCGACAATACCATTGGCATGCGGTCCAACTCTCTGTCTAGTTTTATCCAGTATTGAACATGGCACATCTGGAAAGATGTTGTATAATAAACCGGATTGAGAATAGATGAGATCAAACTATTGAGCCCTCATGATGGCATCTTCTTCAGAGAAAACTCTGGATGTCATGACATCTTTGGATAACTGAAGGACCAAAGACTTAAGGAACCACTCAAGCAGGAATGTTGGTGGGACTGGTACTTTGATTAAACTCTTCCAGCGTCTCCATTCTTGGATGTGATCAGATATATGGTCTGATGTTGTCTATTTGAAATTGGCAAGCAGCTTTGTGCCAGCGTCGTATCTCACAGTTAACTGGAGATGGTTAAGGAAATCCATCGCCAGTTCACCAAAAGAAGAGTATCTTGAGCAATCGAGCTCGATGTACCATTTCGTGGCACTCCCAATGAGAGTACGTTGAAATAATCGCAACTGAACGAACTCATCTTTCAATGAGTTAGATGAACAACAAAGATGAAAGGTAGTCACATGATCGCCTAGATCTTCGTTAGGCTTGGCTTCGAACTTTGGAATGTCCGAAGGCAACTTCGTTGACATAGGAGGCCAACGCGGATCGTGACAGATAGGGTCATTCAACAATCGTGTCAAATCTAGCAAGTGTAAAGTCACCAGGAAAGGTAGTTTAGGTTGTTGTTGATAACCTGGGAAAAAGGGTCCTGGAGTTTGACTGGCACTAGGTTGCCAGGAAAAGTTTGGCTGCTAGCCANATAGGAGGCCAACGCGGATCGTGACAGATAGGGTCATTCAACAATCGTGTCAAATCTAGCAAGTGTAAAGTCACCAGGAAAGGTAGTTTAGGTTGTTGTTGATAACCTGGGAAAAAGGGTCCTGGAGTTTGACTGGCACTAGGTTGCCAGGAAAAGTTTGGCTGCTAGCCTGAATTCTGGTAGAAACCGTGGCCCTGGTCAGTGTAAGGGTTTTTCATATTTGGAGACATCATCGGCTGATTTCCCAAATAGGACATAGGTTGTTGGGCATACATTATATTCGAAGGACTTTGGGAAGGATTACCCCATGTCGGTCCTGTGGGGATAGGCATGGTAGTTTGTCCAAGGTTCCATTGATTGTGGAAAGAATTACCCCAGATCGACATTCTGGATGAGGGAACGGATCCTTGTCCTGAATTCCAAGGTCCTGCTAGGTTTTCCCCCTGTGTAGGAATAGTACCCTGCATTNTGTTACCAAACGTTATGTTCCAAGAAAATGGTGTCGAACCTACCGGAATACTATGCGAAGGTGGTCCTTGACTCCTCGCTCCAACTAAACTATTGGGTGTAGGTTGCCAGGTGGATTGTTGATGTGAGCCACTGAGTGAAGGGGACGAAGGAGGGATATGACCTCCTCCGTAAGGAAAAACATTAAAAGGGATAAGAGTGCCCCCCAAGTGACCTTGCAGAGGAGTGCTAAAGCTCCCTGCCCCCAGACTCAAAGTCTGTAAAGTGGAGTAGGAAAGTGCAGGACTTGTACTCAAACTAGGCATCCCGTATGTGAACGGAGGGCCTGTCACACTAGGTGTGAAGGGGGTTGTGGTTGCTGCCAAAGACGGGTTCGGTCCACTGTGAGAAGTAGTTGTGGTCGAGACCATGGTGGCTCAGACCAACAACGATGGGTTCGGAGATGACAACTCTCCTATGGTGACAACCATGGTGGTAATTGAAGAATCCCCAGAAGGGGTAACAACATTTGTTTCCATTGTTGTATGCAACACCTCCGGGGTTTGTTCGGGCACAATGGTTTGTAACCCGGTCACTTCAAAAGACCCTTGTTGGTCTAGCTTTCACCTTAATGGTGGCAGGGGTGGCTCCAGTGTAACCGATGGTAGGCCAAGAAGCCTTAGTGACTGATGGAGCTTGGGATCCTCCACTGTGTGAGAAGATCCAAGACACTCTAAGGTAGTCTAAACGTTCAAAAGTAACACACACTAAGAAAATTCCCTAGATGATAAGACAAGAAAACACTAAATTAATTGGAAGAACAGTTACAACAACCAACACTAGAGTAACTTACCAGTGCAAGTGCAACCCGAACACAGAAGCACCCTCTGGGTATACTCTGCAAAGCATGGCCCGATGTCTATCCTAGGTACCATGGTATACCCCCACAATCACCTTTGTATGTCCGTAACAATATTGGCAACTAGGTTGCTAGCATGCAAACAATCACCAGGCGGGTACAGTCGAAAGTCGGGTAGACCACAATGAGTAGGGTATCAAGCCTGAAACCTATCAAGGGTATCGAGAGAAAATGTTTCGAAAGATGAATGAAGACCTCGAATGGATTCGATACCCAAGAATCCTCGTGGAAAATGCAAACGACGAAATCCCAAAACAAGCCCTCTATATGTGTTCTCCACTACGATTGGTCCAGCTTTAGAGGGGTTATCTCTGCTACCTTTCCGCACGCAACCTCGTGTTTATCCCCTATGTTAGAGGGGGGTCCTGGATGACTTCCACAACACTGGACTTAGACACTCCCTATCTCAGACTCCAATGTTTGATTTAAAATGGCCTTGAAGAGTTTC
>JASDQU010014547.1:109284-120799 GCA_032191745.1 Picea mariana | reverse complement strand
CTTTGCATGCAGATAATGACCGAACATAAACTAATTTCTACCTTCATCCCTTGATTTAAATCCCCTTTTCTTATTAAATGCATGGAAATATCAACCTACCTCGTATCTGGCATTTTATTTCGATCCTCTGTTGTACTTGATTACTCGTTCGCAATACTCCTTCCAAAGCTGACTTGCATCCAAGACAAGTAACAACTATGCATGCATGTTACTTCTATACTAACGGGTTAGAAATCCAAACATAAACTAATCAAACCATAAAGAGTTTATGAATTAGGATGGGAAAAGAATTTTCTTTATTAATTTGACTGAGTCAACTTACAAAAGCTAAGACCGGCCACCACTCCTTGAACCTGATCCTGCGCTCCTCTTCTTTTGTCCTCCAACTGCTTTGCTTTGAATCTCATTTGGCATAAGGAAAGGCTAAAGGGTTGGGACAATGGGAATACATAAATGGGTAGAGTTTCTTTGCTATATTTTTCCTCTTCCAAATGGGACCCCTACCCCTTCTTTTATAGGCTAGAATGAGCTAGGTATTTGGACGAACCCTCGGCCATGCATGGCCGGGAGTTTCAGTTAAATCACCCATAGCTTTTTGTTCCGTCAGCAACTTTCCTTTTTTAGTGCTTTTGTAGGTACACGCGGGTTGTTTTGAGTCAGCCAGCATGTACACGCATGCAGTAATGGGTTAGGGTGCATGGGACTTCATAAAAGAGGATTTTAAGAGAGTTGTTCAGCAGTGCTTTGGCAAAGAAGGGATATGAGTTCGCCTGATTCTAGGTAAGCATGTGTGGTGCAATTTAGGGTTATAACAAATAGTAGGGATTAAACCCAAGGAAAGGATGAGGCCCAATAAGACTCTTCCATTTTTGGTATAGAATCATCATTCTGGTTAATGGTTCGACAACTATTCAATGGGATATAAAGGTTGTTTCAAAGTTTCTTTCCATTCTTTTTATGTTTTATAGTTTTATAAGAATTAATGCATGAAATAAATTAGTCTAATGATTTTGAAGAAATGTATCACCTAGGGYAACCTCTGGAAATAGTCAATGAATACTATCTATAGCTTTTAATTCCTTAAGAAATAATTCTAAGGAGAAYKTATCAYTRCTAGWTTATATTAARGAAAAACAAACCAATTAATTCTAGAAAGRAGTAAAACAAAAACTRTAGAAASACTCATAAATAATTTCAAACTATTTTATATACAATATAATGGAAAATAAGAATATAATAATAAAACAAATAACCTTCACTAAAAATATCCATTAAATCATTCAACCATATATGATAACTTAACAATGTTGAAATTCTATCTAGGCACCTGTGACATTAAACCTATAGTAGAATAATTCGTGATAATGAATGGATTCACATAAATTTAGCAAACCAAAATGTCTCGATGCCAAACATATTTTCTATTTTAATATTTCAAGTAATTTGCAGTTACAATCCTTACAAAATTTCTCAGAGAAAAAATATACTTTCCTAGAGGTTGATCCTTTTTATTTATAAGAAAATTACATATTAAAAATAGTATAAATCAAAAAATAGAAAATCCAAAAAATATTGCATGCCACTATGACTCTGGTTGACTGGGAAATTCAATGAGTGTGTGTTTAGCATCATATATTTCACATTGCTCAAATTAATTCTTCATATAAACTCAAGTGAAGGAATGTGTGTTGATCCATTGGTAAACCGAGACTTTCATTTTCATGCATGAAACACTTAATATATTTTTCTAATTTAAGAACTATTGAATTTACTCTAGTTGTTGTCATAACTTCATCAATAAGATATGTTTGAACATCGTCATGCTCTAGTGAAGTTATACATGTGATGTTAGCATCTCCTTTATCATCTATCTATTTGAAATTGGTTAATACCTCTTATGTCGGCCAAAATTCCTTAGGCTAAACGAAACTAGGTATAAAAATTTTAGACATAGTGTCATATATAAAATTCCACACTTTCAGGCATGCCAACCACTTATCACTAACTTGGTTCTATGGCACCTCGACCAATTCTCCCAAATATTTCACTGAACTTTTCATTCTAGCTAATCCCTCCTCTGTTAGAAGCTTGATGTCGTGATCTTCTTCTCCATGAGATTTCTAAATTTATTTGATGTAATCAATATGATCCTATATCTTAGCTTGCTTCTCATTCCACCTCTAAGTTTATTTATGCAATACTGACAACTATAGAGTTTCTTCTTGAAGTTCTAACACCTTGGCTATAAAATCCTTCTTAACCTAGTCATGCTTCTATCCTCATCCAAAATATCCTTTATGAATTTAGTGATAGTATCATGGGATCCTTTATGGTAATTTACTTGGTATTTTTGGAATGCAATTTCTATCCTCATGCTCTCTACTTCACTCTCATAAGCTTTGGCTCTGTCAATAGTAGAATGTGAAATTTCTACTTTGATAGAGATCATCTCACTATTTTTTTATCATTTAAGTTCCAGAAGTGTTTCTTTTATAGTGCATAACACAACATTATCTAAATCTACCCTCATACTCTTCCTTTTTCTTTTGAAAATGGTTTTTCTTCGAGGATTATAGGAAATCAACTCTAAATCGATAAGTTCCTCCAAGGGATATGGAATTGAATGGTCACCCCATGATGTAATATTTTTGAGACTTCTCGAGGTATAAAATTTCTCCATTTCTAGTTATTTGCCCTTGCCAATTGCTTTCTCCTTCTCCAATTTCTGAACTTGATCAATTTCTTTAAGAGCAACTTATTCAACCTGATTACTTGACTTATAAGCATCTTCCTTATCCTTGTCATCCGATCTATAGGAAATTTCGTTATCCTTAGTCAAATCAATGACTTCACTAGGTAGCTTGGTATACTGATGATATGATTGTTTTTTTGGTTTCTTCTTTGTTTTACTCCCAACATTACCTTGTTCCTTTGTAGATTCCTCTTGCAAAACCTCTATTTTTCTACTTCTTCTTCTTGTTTCTTCTTTTCTTTGAATTCTAGATTTTTCTCATCTTGTTTTTTTTGTTCTCCAACAATTTGATGTTGTTATTCTTATTCTTTCTTCCTAGTCTTTGTTAAGTTTTGAGCTATTATTAGGTTTCTTTTCAATTTACTAGATAACAATAGCATAGGTAGGATCACTAAGAGAAACAATATCACAAGATACACAACATTTATCCTGGGAAACCCTCATGGTGGAGAAAACCCAGCAAACAATTCCTTAATATAGATAACCAATATAATGCCAAGACAATAAACCAAAACACTAGAGAATATCCAACACTAAGAAATGTGCCTCTCTCTTCCATATTCTCCCAACTGCAGCTACCAAACTTGCGCACTTGATGAGCGGATGAGTGAGTGAGATAATGAGGCATTGGCTTCCTTTATTTATACAAGCTGGCAGACGCTCGAAAGGTTTCCCTTCACTGGGGTAGGACCGACTTGTCTTCTTAGTGGTTAAAACCACTTTAATTATGCCTGGGGGGCGACTTCTTAATTTGCATAATATAATTAGGGTTTGACCAATCCACAAAAGGGGATTTGGTCAATTACAATGCCTGACGTGATCAATCCAAAAAAAGGGGATTGATCATATGAATAATAACTCAATAATAAATAGAATATTCTTTCAATTTATAATATTTCAACACTCCCCCTTAACAAGAAGGGTATTCTACAACATTATCAGGAGAGAGAGAGGGAAACAACATCAACAACATCTAGAACATTGGCTGGCATATCTATAAATCATCGGAAGTTTTTCTCATCATCATCATTCACAGCATGGAGGTGGAGTAGCATAATCATCCTCATCAGCATGAGGCTAGAGTATCATCATCAACATCTTCATCAATAAGTTGAAGTGGCATCATCATCATCATCTTCAGCAAGAAGTTGAAGTGGCATCACCATTATCATCTTCAGCAAGAAGCTGAAGTGGCATCATCATTATCATCTTCAACAAGAAGCTAAAGTGGCATCATCATTATCTGCATCAACATAGATTATTATAACACTAATAGATCATCATTATCAATAACAATGTGAGGCTAATACAACATCATCACAACATGAAGGTTGGAGCATCAACAACATTAGCACTAGGTTGAAAATCTTCAGCACGAAGCTAGCATCTCAACAACATCAGCACTAAGCTGGAAATATTCAGCACGAAGATATCATCTCAACAACATCAGCACGAAGATTGAAATCTTCAGCACAAAGCTGGAAATATTCAGCACAAGGCTGGCATCACAACAACATCATATGAAATAGAATGAGGCAGGTGAAAACATATTTTGTGGTACTCTTATAGTCCCTAAGGGGCTTCCCAAGAATCAAAATATTCCCTAGGATATAAAATCCTAACGGAGATACCACATGGTACTCTGACAATTCGTCCTTACCAGACCTTCCAGATCTACCCAGGAATCATAAGATTCTGTAGGATTATAAAAATCCTAACGGAGCTACCACTACTGACCAAAGATAGCATATACATGCACAAGTAATTTGACAGTCCGTCCTTACGAACCTTCAGGATCTGTCCAGGGATGATCAGTCCCCTAAGATATAAAATCCTAACTAAGCTACCTATTGTTGGTCAGGATACCATAGTATCATCAGCATTACTCCCCCTTTCAAGGGAGGTCCTTTCAGACTATACCAAACTTGTCTCAAAATTATTTAAACTTTACACAAGACAAAGGCTTGGTATGCAACCTACTCATCTATGCCAACATATTGGAGCTTTAAATCTCCCCTCTGCATCATATCATGAATGAAGTGATATTGGATCTAAATTTGCTTCGAGTCATCATGGAACATATGCTTCTCCATCATCTTTATACAACTTTGGTTATCACGTAGAATCACGATGGCTTCCATCTCCATATCAAATAGATTTATCAACAACATGTGAAACAATATGGATTCACCACTGGCGGAACATGATGCAATATATTCCTCTTCTGTTGTGCTGAGAACAATAATTGATTTCTTCCTACTCTACTATGAGATCATGGCTGACCCCAGACTGAAACAACATCCTGAGGTGCTCTTTCTGTCAGAGACACTTCAAGCCCAATCTGAATCAGTATAACCACACAGTCTAAAGTCATGATCTCTAGTATAAAAGAGACCAAAACCCAATGTACCCTTAAGGTAACTCATCACGTGTTTTTCATCATCAAGGTGAACATGTATGGGTTCTACCAGATACTAACACAAGTAAAAAACATATATCTGGCCTAATATCTTTCAGATACATCACCGAACCAATAATATGTTTGTACAAAGTATCATCAAGCAATTTTGATGAGGTATCTACCAGGAGCTTCAACTTTGTTTCCATGGGTGTGTACATGGATTTACATTTCAACATGTCAAACCTCTTAATTATTTCAACTGTATACTTCCCTTGGTAAAGGAATATCTTCTCTAGGCTCTGCCAAACTTCGAGACCTAAGTAATAATGCATTAGATTTTTCATCAAACTCAGTAGCGAGCTTCTTCTATAATCTGTGATGAGATTTTCTTCATATTTTCAAGGATACATCATCTACATATAGTATCAACATCACTGGATCATCATTCATAACCTTGAGAAAAAGGTTAGAATTAGATTTACTCTTGGTAAAGCCCAAGATCGTCAGGAAACTTCCAATTTTGCCATATCAAGCTCTAGGAGCTTGATTCAACTTGCAGACATGAGTCTTTCTATATTCAACTTCAAATCAAATTTTCACATCACTTTGTACCAACCTGGTACACTTGCTTAGCTACAACTCAATCTGCACAATCATGTGCTAGCTCTATGTGCTTTCTATAAATCATTATCTGTCTCAGTTCCTGAGAGTATGTCATCTCCTCTTTCTACAATTGTTCCTTCTAGAACTGGGAATCTGCACTTGTAGTTGCTCTGAAGCTAAGAATGGCTACTCCATTCTCACGGTGACTGTTGAAATATTAGAGTAACTCCTCTACTTTATCACGGAAACAAATTCATCTGAAACTGAGAGTGGATCGATAACTGATATTGAAGGTAGCTCTTCTTCTTTCATGGAGGTAACTCTATCTTTTATTGTAGTCATGTCTCCATGACCCAACTAATGTACTGCGCCAACTTCCACTTAATCTTAAATATGGGGATTTATCCCCATGTATCTCATACTATATATGAATCATGGTTGTTCTGGTCGTCTTCATGAATACTTCAATTATTTCTTCAATTACTAGAGTAAGTGTCTCATCATAGTCTTCTCCCCCTTGTCGGGAGAATCCTATGGACACACATCAGAATTTGTACATCTGCAACATGATCGATCTATTAGATCAATCTTAGGAGTCAATACTGACTTCTCTTCAAGTCTCATGAAAAAATACATATCCCGGTCTTTCTGACTGGCTTCCTTATCTGTCACTGAAACAAGGGAATCTTCCCAAGAGATTTCATATCTCCTAGAAGTCTATGAAGCTATGATCTAGTCTTCTCATGGAATCTGTCTCTCAGTCCTAGAAGATGTCTCTTCATCTGATCCTTTCTGAGATCAGGCTTACTCTTGATTTATTCTGAGTCTACAAGAACTTCATCATCTCTTATAGGGTATACTTGGCGTTGAATACCAAGTCTAAATATGAAAAGTTGAGTCATACTTCAAAAAAGTTTTGCTTCCCATCAAGGTGGCTTCATTATCCTTTGACCAAGTCTTTTGTGAGTTATGTTCTAATGTTTGGTCATCTTTAGATCCTTCCAATCCTTACATTCAATCTACATATGAGATACTCTAGATCTCAAAAATGGCTCCATCTTCATCTTCTTTGGTACATGAATGTATATGGTCATGTACATAGTTTGCTTCATGTCTCATCTAATATGTTGCCTTCTGCAACCTTCACTATAGCTTCCTTAGGGAACCTGTGACCTGCCTAGAACAACGAAAACCAAGAATAATACTCTTTATAATAACAATAAAGCAAAGGTGAGAAGAATCACTACAATAGCTCCTTTAGAGATATCACTTGTGACCTGTCTGCAACAAGGGTTAAAGGTAAGAAATACAATACTAAGAGCAACACTCTTCTAGTGTTGTGATCAATCATTCCTCCATGGTAACCTGGAGACAAACCAAGAAGTTTCTCCTGGAGGAGATGTTAGTTATATATGGTACATGATCACACTAAGCATTTACCTCAACACGTTCACATGGTATCAAGTATAAAACTTTTCAAATATTGTTATCTCAACTATAGTTTTTACTTTAACATGAGGTAGTTATCAAACTTGACATGTACAAGTTTGAATCTTATCAATTTTAATCAATCAAACCTGGAACCTAGAGTCTTTTCCTCAAGAATGAGTGTGTCACTTTTCTTCCAAGTCTCCTTCACTCAGGATGATAAGTGTTTTCTTCAACCTATCTTCTGTACTAAGGAAATATGTTATCTTAACATAAATATAAGTTAGAGAATAAACTCTATAAACTCAACTTTAATCAACTTGGGGTGCATTAGTCTTTTGAATATGTTGGATTTGAGATCCTTCTGGATCTAAGATAGGATATCCTTTCTCCTACAAGTACCCCTTAGAATAATATAGTTGAAACATATGTAAGTGCATACCTTTGATAGTATCAGCGAGTGGTGGTACCATCCAACAGCAGCGGTGATAGGTAACAAACCTTCAAAACTTCAAAGGTGTTTCAACTTTAAGGTTGGCCAACACTTTACAAAATATTTCACTACAAATGGAACTAGAGTTGTAACTGCAACTGGTACTTTAACTCTAACTTAGGGTTTTATGAGAAAACCCTAATTTTTGAAACTTCAAATTTTGAAATTTTGATCCAAGGGCTAGATGCACTAAGCTGAGGTGAGTAAGTTGGTGCAGTCATATTTCTGAAAATCCAAATTTTACCCCTTGAAACTGAGCTTGTGGAAATATGGATTGGTACTTTTGGTATTGATTATGGTTTCCTAGATTTTCTGGTTTTCTGGTTTTCTGGTACTTCTAGTTTTCTGGTTTTCTGGTACCAGTAAAAAAATAGGGTTTGAATTTCTGAAGGCTCTATCAATTGAAAAGGTGTGCTCAAGATGCCAAAAGATTCACTAGGGTAGGGCACACTTTTCTAGATGGTTTTTAGGAAAAAATCCTCTCCAACAAAAGCCCTAATTTTCTTGTACGGCAACAATGATGTTTTTTATTTATCTAGTGAAAGATGCTCTCTTTAGTTTAGCTCTGATACCATGTTAAGTTTTGAGATATTATTAGGTTTCTTTTCAATTTACTAGATAACAATACCATAGGTAGGATCACTAAGAGAAACACAATCACAATATACAAAAAAATTATCTTGGGAAACCCTCATGGGGGAGAAAACACAGCAAAAACTTCCTTAAAATAGATAGCCAATACAATGTCAAGACAATAAACCAAAACACTAGAGAATATCCAACACTGAGCAATGTTCCTCTCTCTTCCTTCTTCTCCCAATTGCAGCTACCAAATGTGCGCACTTGATGAGCAAATGAGTGAGTGAGATAATGAGGCATTGGATTCCTTTATTTATACAAGCTAGCAGGCGCTGGAAAGGTGTCTCTTAACTGGGTAGATCCAACTTGTCTTATTAATGGCTAAAACCACTTTAATTAGACCTAGGGGGAGACTTCTTGATTTGCATAATGCAATTAGGGTTTGACTAATCCTCAAAAGGGGATTTGGTCAATTACAATGTCTGACATGATCAATCCACAAAAAGGGGATTGATCGGATGAATAATAACTCAATAATAAATAGAATACTCTTTGCAGTTACAATATTTCAATAGTCTCTTCTTCTTGCTAAGCCTTCTCTTTGACCGACTTCCTTTCTAATTACTCCCTTTCTCATCGCTTCTTCTTGGATTCTTGCAAATCCTTCTTTATTTGTTCTACTTCAGCAACTTTCCTCATTGTTTCCAATTCTTCTTGAGTGACAACTTATTCTTGTTATCTTCTCAACTCCTCTTCAATTTTCCTCTAGAATTCTTGCTCATGTTGTAGCATCACCTGCTGATCTTGAATAGCCTTCAACTCTGATTCTTCTTTCAACCTAATTTCTTCCATCCTTCTAGATTCTTCCACTTCTCTTTCAACTCTCACAATAGCTAATCCCAATCATGGGAATTTTCAAAGAATAATTCATCTTCCCATCACTCATGACTATATGGCTAAGTTAAAGATATTAAATCATGGTGCTTAGCCACCAGGCCTTTGGGGTCATGCCTTCTAAATTTCCCAAGCAAGAATATGTACTCAATATGACTGGATGCTTCTTGCATTGCATTCTTTGGGTCTTTTATGAAATGATGACTTAGCTTGGAACCAAAAGAGATAAATATATTTTTATTTTATTCTTTTAATAATGAAGCATTTAATCCTTGTAGAAATGTCTGATAGGATGTTTCACCCACAAAAGGCCTATTTGGTACATACTCGAACAAAATATGAGGTGTTTTAGTTGCACCATAAATCCTTATGTGAGTTAGGTCTTGTTGCACTTACAAATTACCGATATGACTTATAAGATTCTTTGCATCATCAGGTAATCTGGGGCATTCTCTATAGAAAATGAAGTAATACAATTGTACCAAGAAAAAGGTCACAAATTTTTGTATAGGACCTCTTGTATTTATTGTCCCATAAAATATGACAATAGAGATGTACATGGGCCTATGAATAATTCCAACTAAAKTTAATACATGAAAATATATTTGCATCACATAAAACATCCAATAAATACAAAGCCATATAAAAGGTAGGCACAACACTAGGATTTTCCTTATCCTCGTGTACTCTCTCAATCATAATATTAAGTTGGTTAGATAAAATTGCCACCCAATTAAATAATGTTCCTGTTGTGTTTACTATGTAAGCTAATGGTACCCATGTATATGTGAACCGAGAACAATTTCTCTCTCCATACAATTGACACAACAAATCCATAAGATACATGTAAGGCTCTCTCAAATTTATAATAGCATACCAACTAGTATTTTTATGGAAGAAACTTTTATCTTCCCTCCAGTAGCTTGCTAAAGTATTTTCCACATCATTTTTGTCATAAAAATCATCCATGAAAGGAGTAAATAGCATGACTTTGGGTTTTGGAAACATATAATACCTCTCAAATTCTCAGCTAGGAATGAGCCCACACATTCGCCCTTCTCATCTACAACCATACTCTTCTTTAAATTAGTCTGGTCTATAATCCACACAATGGCCTCAGAACAAGGGAAGACTGGTGTTCTTTCTCCAACAAAGTGTGAACAATATTTTATGATATTCATGAAGACTTTATCATCATTTTCCCTAACCATAAGATCAATATGAGGTATCACCTCTAGATATTCTTCTTTTCTTCACTTCAAAAAAAATCCACTCCACCTTGGGAAAGGGTTTTAAGTTCATATTCTTGCTTCAATGTCTTTGAATATTGATTGTGGTAGATACTCCTTGGGTATAGGGAACTGAATTACAAGAACACATTCTTCTAATGGATCCTCAACCTGTACTAGCTTCCTTTAGGAACCCTCCCYTATTTCTTTCAATTTTCCCTTTGGAGACTTAGCTCGAGTTATCATAGGGGTTCTTCTTGGTGGCATGTTTCATGCACCATAATCAATTCAAACCAACATAAATAAAACAATTGTATAAGCATGATGCAAAATTTCTTAGATTAATAAATTTTTAATGGAAGTTCTGCTAAATAAAACAAATCTTAGATGAATTTCGAATTAGCAGTCATATCATCGAAACAAAGATTCTGAAACATTCCTTTCATCCAAATTCATCATCTAAAATGCATAGACCTAGTTAAAAATTCAATTTTAGTAACTTATCCATGCTATGCAAATGGGAAAAACAATAAATTGAATTAGGGGAACTAATTCGCATAATTCACCTTGGCTCATGATTATGTTTCCTACATGTGGGGACATGACAAACACAACAATATTACCACACACAATCAATCACACTGGAAATAATAACTCTAGCTCTCAAACCAAGCTCTTATAAGTAGTGAAGTTTTTCAACAACACTTGAATTTCACAAAGTCTAAGCTTAATTCATACGCAACATGGTTCAATTGGTTGAAGGATTCAAATTGTATAACAAATGGACAAAATCTTGGTGTTATGATGATAAAATCTCTCTAAAATCTTGGTGTTTTGAATTGGTATTCCTTATAGCCATTGTTTTTTAAAACGTTGGTCTAGTGTCTCAATTCTTTCTCTATGTGATCATTATCTAAAACTCGGATAGCTTGAGCCACCAGTGTATTGATGACACCAAGCTTTTGAATGGGGTGGTGATGAGAATTAGCATGAAGATACATGTTTATATGAGTTTTCTTTTGGTATACTTGATGGGAAAGCGGACCACCATTTCTCTTAGAGAACATAAGGATATCAAGAAATGGGATGTTATTGTTTTCTTCTATTTCCATTATGACTCTTATGCTCTTAGCTTG
>JASDQU010014547.1:61237-83040 GCA_032191745.1 Picea mariana | reverse complement strand
ATGACATATGAGGGTCCTCCAACTTCGTAAGGCCATAACTCTCAAACCGTGAGGAGTTATGTGACGTTCCACTTATCACCAGAAATGGAATGACATGTACTATCCATATAGAATAGTATTGTATAAAAATATATCATAAATCATACCATTATCCATCAAACAAACTTGGGTCCATTACCCAAACCTAGGGTCTCCAACTTCTCATGGCCATAACTCTCTAACCGTGAGGAGTTATGTGACGTTCCACATACCAACAGAAATGGAATGAAAATAAATATACATATAGGATAGTTTACCTAAAAAATTCATTGTCCTTCATATCAATATTCAACAATTAAGAATGAGTTCTCTTACTTCACAAAGCGTCTTCCCATGAGGGCTTTCACCATAAGGGGACCACTTTGGAGTTCATCCATCTTTAGTTCTTATCAACCATGAAAAGACAATAATGAGTCATATTTACATCAAACAATCTTGGGTCCATTACCCAAAACTTTGTGCTGCATGGCTTTCTTCAAGGGTTGACATCAATGACAACCAACCTTAATCAACAGATGTGTCATTTCCAGAAAGTTGAATCCCATTAAGAAACCAATCCCTACATGCCCAGGTTAGGTCGAATGGTTAATAAAGGTCACATTGACGTGTACAAAAATTATTATCAATTCATTATGAAGGCTGAGGGAATGAAAAATCATGATGTTCGTATTATGCATGCCGAACAAACCTTGTCACATGCATCCTGCACGCGGGGATTTTCCATGGACAACCTGCAACTCGTCCTAAAACATTTTGTCGCCATAAATTCATAGCCTCTCAACATGATTTATTTCTCTTGGTCAATTTGTTATAAATCTTAGATGCTCGACATTCTCCATAGTCATAGAACCAACACAGAGCTTTGTTCACGGTTTTCCTTACTAGTCCAACATGTTCAAAAACTTCCCCCCTATGCAGTTGTCAAGTTCACTGCGCACAAGATACTCCTCAGTCGCACCATGACAACCTCTCAGAACATAGGGAAGAGCACGCGAAGCAGGAGAACTAAAACATTCGATCCCCAAAGAGGCTGGGTTTCATTCTCACCCATGGCCACCATCCCCAAAGGCATGGAAGGAACCATCTTTTCACTTGCAGGTGAGATCAGAACAAGTCACAAAATGTCCAAAGCAGAGGAATTCATACAGGAAGGGGATATGGTAAGAGCCTTTTCCTCTCAACAACAACTTCCTCGGAGGAGGGCTAGGCTGAGAAAGGACAAATAAATCATAAAATCTCAAATCACAGAATTACCACGTGTCAGATTGATAGCTGAAGAAATACTCAGACGTGCCATCTGGTTAGAGCCTATCGAGAAATTGGGTCACGAAGACAAGAGAAGAGAGAGGAGATCTTGTGTCGCAGGATAAAATGAGGAGGCACCATCTTAGCAGTTGAAGCAAGCGAATCTAGCTATTACCGAGCTTTATTAGGAAAACAGGGAATTAAGGCGATAACTAGCGACAAAGATCGCATAAGCGTCAGCTGCGCAGAGCCACAGGGGAAATGTGGCATGGTTGAAAAGGAAGGTCAGAGAGGTGCAAGACATTATTGTACAACTGCGAGAGGCATAGAGGTTAGCAGAAGAAAGGCACGCATAGCATCCCAGAGAATGCAAAGCGGTCAAAAAGGAAATCCGCATGGCTCCTACTGGTGCACAGAAAAAGAAAGCTTAGAGGGCGTCAGTTCCTTCATGATAGTTTTGAGTGATACGTGTTCTCTGAAGTATCATGCCATTTTGATAATGACTGAGAGAAACAAACAACTATTTAGTGCACACCGTTCTTCGGCAGATGGGCCCATAATAGAAAGTAAAGTCATTATTACAAACAATGAAGTTTTGGAAAAACACCTATTCACGAGGGTACCTGATCAAGAGAATACAGTGAAATTTTTTTCCCCACATTAGAACCTAACCGACGATTAGACCCCGTGGAGAACCTGGAGACAGTCATTAGTAAGCAGGAGTTATTATTACCTATTTTTGGATGATACCATATGAAGAGTCTCTGGCGCATGTTGCACATTTTTTCTAGTTTAGGGTTATCAGTTAGAAATAGGGTAGCCCAAGAGACACCCTCATTTATATATTTCATCTTTTCGATGTAAGCTGTGTTAGTTGGAAAAATTGGGTAAACCACTGCTATTGTATGTAAATTGAGTTTTTGACTGAAATTTATTGCAAAGGTCCTACAACTTGAAGAAAAGATTCTAGTTGTGATAGTTGGGTGTATTGTGTTTCTTTTCTTGCGTATGTGTCCCCTGTTATCTTTATTTCATATCTTATATTGTCTATTTCAGAACGAATTTTCGAACCTACGGACTCCCTACACAACGCCCCTTGTTCGCACCACTTAGACAAAACATTTTTCTTCTAAATCTAACTCTGAATTCATCCACAACAATGCTCCTGAGTTACTTATTGTGATTTATCCTGCCACATTATGGTTCTACACCGAATATTAGTGCTTGCCTAGACTTATCCTCTTGATTCTGGTCACCGAGTCATTTATCTCTATCATTTCCTCAAATCGACTCCATAGCCCAAGTTTCACTTCTTTGCACCAATATATCCAGAACCCATTATCCTAAAGGTAACTACACTAGCCATTGCTCCCAAAGTCATATCCCACGCAGAGATCATGCCATTTTCAATAGAGCCCTCTCCAGATCTGAAAGGGCTAGTTTTGGGTCTCAAAGTTGGTTGAAAAAGTTACCCATGTCGTCTGTTTATTAGCCAGACAGATTTACGGAGTATGAACATTCTGGCATCGTTTTCGTGGATGAAGTTGAAAATATTTTCCCTAGGAGAATGACAAACGTTGAAGTTTGACCCCTGAGGGTAATAGAGGGACAAACACCCATACAGGATGAAACCTTTACCCTGGCGACTCCAGTCCAAACAAAATAGTAGCCCCAAGTAGCACAACTTAGGAAACTTGGCTCCAAAGACATTTTACACCAGAGAAAATCCCAACCCAAACCCTTCTGAGCCTATGTGAGACCCGGAGAAGATTCTGTACAAGGCTAGAGAGCAGGCACCAGACCCATTTTATTTCCTCTACAGAAGCCTGTCATTGCCCATAGACAATGCGTATAACATCGATGACCTTGATTTTGATGCACTTCTAGATCAAAATCTATTTAGGTCTAAGTCAGAAACCAGTTTGGACAAGACTATTTTGGACTCGAACAATTTCCAAGCCCTGGTGACAAATAATATTCCCCAAAATCCAAATCCCCCTAGGGATATGGTTTCTATATTCTCTCCTCTCATCCTGCCATCCCATTTACATGACTTGCCTCAGAATTATAACCAAAGAATCAGACTCTACGATGTTGAGGGAAATGTTTCCGCCAAGAGACACCTGGACTGGTTTAACAACTTCGTCGACCTGGAGGAGGTGGACTACGCAAATGCAAAAATGAGGCTCTTTGCACAAATCCTTTCAAGATATGTAAGAAAGTGGTTCAAATCTCTCCTGCCTACGAGCATTCAGGACTTCGCTGAATTCGAAAGGTCGTTCCTAAATAAATGGGGGGACAAGAAAAACCCTTTGTAGCTGCTAACACAATACAATAATATGAAGAAAGAGCTAGAGGAGACGGTGCAGGAATTATCGGCTTGTCTTTTGAAGGTGTACAACTCCATACCTACGAAATTAAATCCCCCCCCCCCAATTACCACGCATTTGCGGTATGCAGATTCCTTCGACAATGAATTTTCCTTATTGCTGAGAGAAAGAATATCGGTGAGTCTAGATGCTATAATGAGAAACACCATCGAGGTTGAAGTAAACATGATGGCATCAGGGAAAATGAAACCGAGGTTCAACCGGGGTGACAAGAGACCCCAGGGAGATGCACAGCCATCGACGTTGCGGTCCTCAGATGACAAATTTGACATTATGATGAAGACCATGGAAAAGTTGATGGAGATAATTTCCATGGGAAACAAGCCTACTACACGAGAAAAAAATGACCCACAACCCAGGAACCAAAAATCCCTAGAGGGGTCAGATTCCTCAAATCAAGCAGCAAGACCCATGTGACCAGTAGGCAAGACCTCCTTTCCAGAACAACTATGCAGATGAGGATTTTGACCAGACTTTCGATGATCAGGTGCATTGTTGTGATGACAAAAACCCACGTGTGTTCTTGACAAAGAGCGAGCATGATTGGTATATGAGCAGAAACAAAGACTTCACGCTAGAAATAGACAATGGTATGATACTCGAAATAGACGATGCCCCATCTTAGGAAATCAAAGAATTCAAGAAATTTTATCAAAATGCTATCATGTAGTTCTAGAAGAAGTAGAACCTCCAGAGCAAAGATGTACCTACCGAGATGCAACAAACGAACCCTGTAAATAAGCGTACAATGGATACACCTTCCACTAGCCGACCAAGACCAGACAGTGTGGTCAAGGACACGATGGAAAAGGCCAAGTCGAAGGAGGATTTCCCCAAGAAAGTTTCGAAGACAACTCAAGAGATGAGCATAAAAGAGGTAGAAAAAACTTGTTCCCCTTTTAATTTTGAACACAAAATGGCCAAAATCAAGATCTCTGTCCCTTTCAATGAGCTTATTAGGAAGGGAAAGTATCAGGAACAAATCATTAAAATGCTAAAAATGGGAGGGACCCCCAATACTTTGAATATTCAAGATGATAACCTTGCCATCCTTTTTGGTCCGTGCGTCGAAGAGACAAGAGATGCCGAAGATGTCCCTCTGTTCTATATCAATATGAAGATTCACGACCTAACCTTGCATAACACCATGCTCGATTTTGGCACATCGCACAATCTCATGCCGAAGGTGATCATGGATGAATTGGGTTTGGAAGTCACTAGGCCATACAAGGACCTTTTCTCCTTTGATTCAAGGAAGGTAAAATGTTTGGGTCTTATCAAAGACCTAGTTGTGTCATTGGCTCAAATACCTGCTAAGAACATGGTCATGGATGTAGTCATCACAGACATACCTCTGAAGTTTGGCATGCTGCTCTTGATATCGTGGGATGCAAAGTTGAAAGGTACTTTACAGATGGATATGACGTACGCCACTATACCTGTCTTTGGCCATGAAAAAAGGATGTACAGAGAAGTGTTGCTGAAATACATGGTAAGCAACAATACACAACCCCACAATCATCCTATATATGTCGTTGACATCGAAGTGGGGTCATCTATATTCTACAATGATTTTAGCTTTGGAGAAGGAGAATCGACAACCATCACAACAACTGACGAGAAAATCGTACAAGAAAAAATAGAGAGCGCTGACCCAGAAGATTGCACAAAAAATGGGGTGTGGAACATGAGTTTTGATGACACATTCAATAGAGAAGGGACCGTGGTTGGAATATGGGTGAACCCCCCTAAAGCAAGCAAAAATTTGCGTTCATACAAGATCACGTTTGAATGTACTAACAACATGACCGAATATGAAGCGCTAATCTTGGGCTTACTAGGCTTGAAAGAACTAGGCGGGAAGAGATTCCAAGATGATCATAAATCAGGTGAAGGGTGTGTATCAAACTAAACAACCCAGGATGTGTGCATACAAAAATTTGGCTCTGGACCTTCTAGAAGGATTTTTAGAGTATGACATGACTGCTATCCCCAGAGAACAAAATCAAATCGCCGACGCATTGGCCACCTCGGCCTCGATTTTCAAGATTCCCATTCTTCCAGATGAAATATATGAAATCGAGGTAAAGCATAGGTCAACAGTGCCTAACAACATCAAACATTGGCAGGTGTTTGACGATGACAAATAGGTGGAAAGAATCCTCATTATGAGGGACGAGTTCGCTAACACAAACATTGATGAGGAATACTRTGATGATGAAGATGAGAGCGTAGRTGTGCGCAGTAACGATGACCCTTTCCAAAACCAGATCGCTGAAAGGGATATAATTCAGCTCAAGAACAATATTATTCCAAAGGGGTTGGTGCCACTAGAAAAGTTGTTTGATGAAAATGATGTGGCTGAGAACCCCAAGATCACCRCAAGAGAAGAAGACGTGTGGAAGAATGCAACATCGGGACCGAGGCAGATCCAAAGATGCTAAAATTATCAAAAACACTAAGTCTCGAGGTCAAGCAAGATTATGTGAAGCTCATGAAGGACTTCCTAGATGTCTTTGCATGGAGCTACGATGATCTGAAAGTGTATGACACAAAGGCGATCCAGCATGTTATCCCTCTCAAGGAAGATCAAAAGTCGTTCAAACAGAAGTTGAGACGGATAAACCCCCTTTTAATGCCGTTGATCGAGAAAGAGGTAAAGAAGCTTTTCGATGCCAAGATTAGTGTTTCCTTAAGATTCTCGAAATGGGTAGCTAAACTAGTACCTGTAAGAAAGAAAAGAGGCGAAATAAGACTGTGTGTCGACTTCCAAAATTTGAATAAGGTGTCTCTCAAAGACCATTACCCCCTTCCCAAAATGGACTACATCTTGCAAAAGGTAGTGGCATCTCAGAAGATGTCCATGCTGGATGGTTTCTCAGGATATAACTAAATCATGGTCCACCCAGACGACAGAGAGAAGACGACTTTCACTACCCCATGGGGAACGTTCATGTACGCTAAGATTCCATTCAGCTTGATGAACATTGGTGCCACCTTTCAGAGGGAAATGGACATCGTGTTTGCTGACAAAAAAGAAAAATTCATCATGATTTATTTGGACGACATCACAGTGTATTCTGCCTTGGATAAACAACATCTCAAGCACCTGAAGAGGGTTTTCCATAAGTGCAGAAAGTTTGGCATATCAATGAATCCAAAGAAGTCATATTTCGCGGTGGAGGAAGGAAAGATTTTGGGGAACATCATTTCCAAAGAAGGCATTAAAATAGATCCCAGTAGGGTTGAATGGATCTTGAAAATCAACACCCTGTGTAGTAAAAAGGAGGTACAATCTTTCCTGGGCAAGGTAAACTTTTTGAGGAGATTCATCCCAAACCCGACGGAAATCATAAATAATATAAATTGCATGCTCAGAAAGGGAAACAAGACTAAGTGGAACCCGAAGGCCAAGAAGTATTTCAAAGATATCAAAGTGGGGCTGACTAAATCTCCTGTGCTAGCCATCCTAGACTTTACAAAAGATTTCCTTCCTTTTTCATTTTCCTTAGAACACACTATTGCCGATGTACTGTTGCAGAAGGACGAGAAGGATTTTGAGAAACCCATAGCCTACTTCATCCGGACACTACACGATGCTCCCCTAAAGTATGATATTATGGAAAAGCAGGCATATGCTTTAGTAAAGGCCTTGAAATAATTCAGAACATACATACTGCACTCCCATGTTATCGTTTGTGTGCCCAACAGTTTAGTAAAGGATATCCTGATTCAACCTGACCTGGAAGGAAGGAGAGGAAAGTGGATAACAACCATTTTGGATACGATATTGAGATCAAGCCCAAAAATATGGTCAAAGGTCAGGGCCTCATGAAGTTGATGGCGCAGTCGGACTGCAATGCTGTAGGAATGAAATTCATTGCCGATCTGTCGGAATGCCCCCAAGAAGAAAAAGCTACGTAAGTACCTCAGTGTTTCATTGATTCAAAACGGTATGAAAACATCATATATGTATTGGAGAATATGCAGGCCCCTCTAGGCATCAGTAAGACTAATTCTAGGTTCCTCAAGCTTAAGGTAGTTAAGTTATGCGTTTTGGACAATTCACTATACTAGAAAGATCCCGGAGGAATACTGTGAAGCTGTTTGCTGGAGGACAATGTGAAACGGGCCATACAGGAATTTCATAGAGACGACTGCGGAGGGAACCACTATTGGAAGAACACCGTGCACAATATCTTGAGGGCAGGTTATTACTGGCCAAGGATTTTCTCTGACATATATAAAGAGGTCTCCAGCTGCCACAAATTCTAGATTTTCGATGGGAGGAGAAAACTATAGTCCCTACCGTTAAAGACAATCTCTCAGTCAAAACACCTTTCATGCAGTGGGGTTTAGATTTCATAGGAGAGATAAACCCACCATCCTCTGCACTGCATAAATGGATTCTCATGGCCACCGATTATTTTACAAAATGGATTGAGGCGGTCCCCATAAATAAAGCCATCGACGCGGTCATCATACAATTCCTAGAGACAAAAATCTTGTCAAGGTTCAGGTGTCCTGTTAAAATCATAATAGATAATGTGGCCATGTTCAAGTTCTAAAGGATGGAGAGGTTCTACCAAGATTATAACATAATACTGGGGCATTCCACGACATATTATCTGCAAGGAAATGGGCTGGTGGAATCCTCAAATAAGAGCCTGACCAGGATCATCAAAAGGATTTTGCAAGACAATAAGAGATATTGGCATAAGAAGCTTATCTACACGCTGTGGGCAGATTGGATTACCACCAAAAAATCCATATCAACGTCACATTTCCATATCATTTACGGTGTAGACGCAATCTTCCCTACTGTGTTAGGACCACCTGTTAGGAATTTCTTGCAAGAGTAGGAGCCTGATCCAAATGATGTGCAGAGGAGGATAAATCAACTGATTCATACACATCAGGTGAGGGAGCAGGTGTATAATCGAGCTCAGCTCCATCAAGAGAAGATAAAGAAAGATTTTGACAAACATTCCAAGCAAGAATATTTCCAGGTAGACGATTTGGTGCTGAGGTGGGATGTGAGAAATGAAGGTAAAGGAAAGCACGAAAAATTTGATCACCTGTGGACAGGGCTGTACAAGATTGGAGCGTACTGCAAAGATAATGCTTATTTCCTAGAAGGACTAGATGGAGAGTGTCTTGGTTGGGGGCCTGTAAATGGTAGGTTCCTCAAACGTTACCTGACGAAGTAACTTCCGTGTAAGTCATTTATCATTGAAAATAGTCATTTTATTTTTGCGTTGAGTCAGTAGGTCAGTAGAAAATTGAAGCCCGAAGTGAAGGCCCTAAGTTTATGCTGAAGTCTTAGAAGCTGTATCGATGAGTCTAGTTTGTTTTCTTCCCATCATTTATTTTTCTTAGCGTCTAGGAGTTGAATAAATCCCAATGGCTAGACACCTGGTATACTATTCTTTGCTACCTCACAGGGAGGATAGCATCCCCATTGGAACTAGCTGTTAGAGCCACCATTTTTCCTTCCATTTAGAGTCAGTTTTGAGTCACGTTATGACCCATGCATCCAAACATGTAAAGTCAGGTATGTAGCAATGTAAGATTGAAGTCAACAAATGGCTTGTTGGCCCTGGGAAATGGGAAGGGGTGCTAGAGTCATAAAGTGTATACGTGGTACAGATGTGTCATTTATAGAAGGTCAAATCCCATTACGAAACCAATCCCTATGTGCCTAGGTCGGGTCGAATGGTTAATAAAGGTCACATCGATGAGTACAACAATTATTATCAGTTCATCATGAAGGGTGAGGGAATAAAAAATCGCAGCGTTCATATTATGCATGCCCAACAAACCTTGTCACCTGCATCCTGCATGCATGGATTTTCCATGGAAAGCCTACAACTCGAATTAAAACATCTCGTCACCATAAATTTGCATCCTCTCAACATGATTTCTTTCTCCTGGTCGATTCATTATAAATCTCACATGCTACGAATTCTCCATAGTCATAGAAACAACAAGGAGATTTTTTCACGATTTTCCTTACCAGTCCAGCTTGTTCAAAAACTTCCCACCTGTGCAGTTGTGAAATTCACTATGTGAAAGATACTCCTCAGTCACACCATGGTGACCTCTCAGAGCACAGGGAAGGGCAYGTGAAGTAGGAGAACTAAAATATCCGATCCCTAAAGAGAATGGGTTTCTTTCTCACCTGCGGCCACCATCCCCAAAGTCATGGAAGGAACCATCTTTTCACCTGCAGGTGAGATCAGAAAAAGTTGTAGAAYGACCGAAGCAGAGAAATTCATACAGGAAGGGGAGATGGTAAGAGCCTTTTCCTCTCAACAACAACTACCTCAAAGGAGGGGTAGGTCGAGAAAGGACAAAGAAATCATAAAAGATCAAATCGTGGAAGAATTGTGCATCAGATTGATAGCTGAAGAAATACTTAGACGTGCCATCCGGTTAGAGCCTATCGGGAACTCAGGTCACGAAGATAGGAGCAGAGCTAGGAGAGCTGGTGTTGCAGGAGAAAATGAGGAGGTTCTATCTCAGAAGTTAAAGAAAGTGAAGCTAGCTATTGCCGAGCTTTATTAGGAAAAAAGGGAATTAAGGAGACAACTAGCGATAAAGACTGCAGAAGCATCCGTTGCGTAGAGCCACGGGTGTTATAACCCTAAATTGCACCACACATGCTTACCTGGCATCAGGCCAACTCATATCCCTTCTTTGCCAAAGCACTGCTAAACAACTCTCTGAAAATCCTCTTTTATGAATTCCCACGTGTCGTAACCCATTATTGCACGCGTGTACATGTCGACTGACTCAAAACAACCTGCGTGTACCTACAAAAGCACTAAAAAAGAAAAGTTGCTGACGAAACAAAAAGCTATGGGTGAGTTAACTGAAACTCCCGGCCATGCATGGCCGAGGGTTCGTCCAAATACCTAGCTCCTAGCCTATAAAAGAAAGGGTAGGGGTACCATTTGGAAGGAGGAAGAATATAGCAAAGAAACTCTGCCCATTTACGTATTCCATTGTCCCAACCCTTTAGCCTTTCCTAATGCCAAAGGAGATTTCAAGCAAAGAAGTTGAAGGATAGAAGAGAGGAGCCCAGGGTCAGGTTCAAGGAGTGGTGGCCGATCTGAGATTTTGTAAGTTGACTCATTCTAAGTAATAAAGAAAATGCTTTTCCCGTCCCAATTCATGAACTTTTTATGGTTTGATTAGTTTATGTTTGATTTCTAACCCGTTAGTATAGAAGTAGCATGCATGCATAGTTGTTGCTTGGCTTGGATGCAGGTCAGCTTTGGAAGGAGTATTACAAATGAGTAATCAAGCACAACGGAGGATCAACATCAAACGCTGGATGCAAGGTAGGTGGATCTTTCCATGCATTTACTAAGAAAAGGGGATTTAAATCAAGGGATGTAGGTAGAAAGTAGTTTTTGTTCGGTCATTATATGCAAAGTCTGAACTCTATTTGCTAGTCCATAATTAGATTTTTCCCAACAACAGAATTGGCGACTCCACTGGGGATTACTCTCTAGGGTTCCTGGAATGTTATCTAGTTTTTGGGTAGTTTAAAAACTAGTTTTTCTTTCCTGTCTTTTCTTTTCGTTTCTGTAATGTCTAAACTAACAGGAAGCCTAGTTTTCCATACCAGCTTTCCTTGACTTTTGCTTGACTGTGTTTTTCAGGACCCACAGAGGTACACGCGACCTGAACAAGGGCTGCATGCGTGTACTCGCACCCTATCTTTTTACAGCCCACGTGTGAATGCTAGCTGTAGAGGTAGCAATAGTTTAGAGAACCTTAGAGGTAGTCATCCTCTTCCCTGTCAGAATCACACATTCTTAGTGGGTTTTCTGAAATTCTGTCTAAAGTCTTGTTTGCTAGTAGGTATAACTCAGATTGATTTTGCCTTATTGATTTTCCTTGCATTATTTGTTTTTCTGTTAGAAGGAGCATCCAAGCCTTCAAGGGATCCTGGTTATCAATATCAGTGGTCTCTTCCTAGTTTGGGCTGCCTGTTTCCATTTTTTTTAGAAGTTTAGACATACACACGGCTTGTACAAAGTCAGCCCACGTGTATAGGCACTCTGTCTCTGTTCAATGCGCGTTCGCACACTTGCTCTTTGAGTAACAATAGCGTGCCTGTACAGGGTATTTTTTGTTAAGGCTAAGGAAGGCATCCTCTCTTTTGATAAGAAGTATTCTTCTCAGGGGTTTGAATCTCTGTTTGAACAGTCAATAGATTAGGATTAATCGTAGCCTTAGCTTGCTTTTTTCTCATTTAAAACGTTGTCAGAAAAATAATTTTTTTTTAAGGTTTTTAGACAAGCGTGAGAGTCATTTTTTTTGAAATTGCTTGTGTGTGATTTTTGACCTGATTTTCTGCGATCTGTGATTTAGGCCAGAATTGTTTTTCTTGGTTTTTTGCTTGTCGTTATTTTCCCTTTCTTGCTTTACTTGCATTAAAATAAAAATAATAATTCTCTTTTCATTTTTTTATTTGGTTGAAGAGTGTGTTTCTGCATCTTTAGCTAGGGAAAAGTCTTTATTTCATAAGTTTTTTCAGTTTTCTTAGAGCATAAGTAGCTTGTAGTCAAGTGAAATTTCCTTTGAGGTTGCTGTACAAAATCTTAGAAAAAAAAAAAAAAAAATCTTTTTGAAAAGTTTGCATTTAGTAAAAGTTTTGTTTCTAGCTTTTTCATTCAGTTTTTTTCTTTCGTCTTTTCACATCATCAGTTTCACCCCCATACACCTTGACGTAAGACAAATCCACCAAAATCAACGCTAAATTTAAAATCTACTAGAATTTTATGTTTATAGGGTTCACAAACTAGTTCAGGACTAGGGCCTTGAATTAGGTTGGAGAGGAAACTCTTCAAGGCCATTTTAAATCAAACATTGGAGTCTGAGATAGGGAGTGTCTAAGTCCAGTGTCATGGAATTTATCTGGGACTCCCCTCTAACATAGGGGATAAACATGAGGTTGCATGCGGAAAGGTAGCGGAGATAACCCCTCCAAAGCCGGACCAATCGTAGTGGAGAACACATATAGAGGGCTTGTTTTGGGATTCCATCGTTTGCATTTTCCACGGGGCTTCGTGGGTCTCGAATTCATTCGAGGTCCTTAATTGTCTTCCAGAACATTTTCTCTCAATACCCTTGACAGGTGTCGGGCTTGATACCCTGCTCATTGTGGTCTACCCGACTTTCGACTGTACCCGCCTGGTGACTGTTCCCACGCTGGAAACCTAGTTGCCAATCTTTTTAGGGACATACATAGGTGACTGCGGGGGTATACCGCGGCACCTAGGACAAACATCGGTCCATGCTTTGCAGAGTATACCCGGAGGGTGCTTCCGTATTCGAGTTGCACTTGCATTGGTAAGTTGCTCTAGTGTTGGTTGTTGTAACTAATCTTCCAATTAATTTAGTGTTTGCTTGTCTTATCTTCTAGGGAATTTTCTTAGCATGTGTTACTTTTGAGCGTTTAGACTACCTTAGAGTGTCTTGGATCTTCTCACACAGTGGAGGATCCCGAGCTCCGTCGGTCACGAAGGCTTCTTGGCCTGCCACTAGTTACACTGGAGCCACCCCCGCCACCATTAAGGAGAAATCTAGACCAACAAGTGTCTTTTGAAGCGACCGGGTCATAAGAAATCATGCCCACCCAAC
Organism: Picea mariana; assembly: GCA_032191745.1. Lineage (NCBI taxonomy): Eukaryota > Viridiplantae > Streptophyta > Pinopsida > Pinales > Pinaceae > Picea > Picea mariana. The sequence goes on along the minus strand of JASDQU010014547.1, from coordinate 69,709 downwards.
AAAAAGTGTCGCACACAGCAATGGAAACCAATTTTGTTACTCCTTCTAGGAGTTCTTCCATTCCCACCTCGGTTGTTACCATAGGAGAGCTATTATCTCCAAACCCGTCGTCGTCAGTCCGAGCCACCATGGTCTCGACCGCCACTACTTCACATAGTGGATCGAACCTGTCTTTGGCAGAAGCCACAATCCCCTTCACACCTAGTGTGATAGGCCCTCCGTTCTCATACGAGATGCCTAGTTCGGGTACAAGTCATGCACTTTCCCACTCCACTTTACAGACTTTGAGTCTGGGGGCAAGGATCTCTAGCGCTCCTCTGCAAGGTCAGTTGAGGGACACTCCTGTCCCTTTTAACGCTTTTCTTTATGGAGGAGGTCACATCTCTCCTTCGTCCCCTTCACTCGGTGGCTCACATCAACAATCCTTCACTCGGTGGGGAGTCAAGGACTACCTTCACATAGTATGCCGATAGGTTCGACACCATTTTCTTGGAACAAAACGTTTGGTAACAACACCTCCTCATTAGCCGCTTTCCCGACTGGGGGAAACCCCATTTTTGGACAATCAACTCCTGTGCAGGGTACTATTCCTACACAGGGGGAAAACCTAGCAGGACCTTGGAATTTAGGACAAGGACCCGTTCCCTCATCCAGAATGTCGATCTGGGGTAATTCTTTCCACAATCAATGGAACCCTGGACAAACTACCATGCCTATCCCCACAGAACCGGCATGGGGTAATCCTTCCCAAAGTCCTTCGAATATAATGTATGCCCACCAACCTTGAGTGGTTCCTTAAGTCTTTGGTCCCGCAGTTATCCAAAGATGTCGCGACTTCCAGAGTTTTCTCTAAAGAAGATGCCATCATGAGGGCTCAACAGTTTGAGCTCATCTATTCTCAGTCTGGTTTATTATACAACATCTTGCCAGATGCGCCACGTTCAATACTGGATAAAACTAGACAGAGAGCTGGACCACATGCCGATGGTATAGTTGGTTCAGCACAAACCAAGCCCGCTGAGCAATTGACGCAGCAGTTGCAACAATTATCCATACAACACACAGCGGCCAGCCAAACCACTGCTTTCGCTGCTCCCCCTACCCAAACGTCGGACATACACACAGTGTAATCGACTAACCCAAAGGTCACCCAGCAGCCTGAAGGCAAGAAAAAACAACGAAAGAAGGGTAAGGGGGATAAAAAACCCAATGATAATGCTGGTGGGGACAACATTGAAAAATGGAAGGTGAGGTATCCATGCAACTTGTGCGGAAAAGACCACCCGACCCATCTATGTCCTTGACATGCAGAGGCCCAAAAGTTTGTCACACAGCAACAACAAGCAGTGTTGACTAATCCATTTCAGCATGGGCAAAATATAACTCAAGCCTCTGCAAGCACAGAAGGGGGCAGCAGAGAAGCCTGCCCGCCTCCGAAAAATCCCTCATCCTCTAATGTATATATGGTTAAGGGTGATGCTTTCATATCAACTAGAGCACATGATTATAGTAAACCATGCACTTCTGAGAAGGGTAAAGAAGATGATCTCCCATATCTTCCTCTACAGATTGAGAAGACGTTGGGAGAAACAATGACATGTATTCCAAAGGGTGCATTTAAGAAAGATTATCATAACCCAAACGCAAGGGCCGCCCATAACTACTCTGTGGTGGAAGATTTATCACAAACCCCTTGTGCGATGGATGCTTTGGAGGTCCTCCAAAGATTCCCGGCTCAGAGGAAATCTTTTTTAACCACTCTAGGATCTACTGAGACTTGTAATCCGGGTACGATCATGTTAGATACAACTGACTTAAAACCCTGTTTTCCTTACCACGTAGCGTTTCAGATAGTAGTGGCTTATTCCATGAAATATTTTACACAGAATATATTCCACACGATGGTCGACGAGGGCCCCTCTACATGCATTATGTCATTGGCATGTTGGAAGGCCATTGGTCAACCCATCTTGTCTCCTTCACCTACTCTCCTCACTGCTTTTGACGGTCGTTCTTTCCGACCACATGGCATTGTTCCTTCTTTCCCCATCCAGTTAGGAGGGAAGACTGTGTGTGTCGAAGTAGAGGTAGTCGATGCTCCCCTCAACTATAATCTCTTGTTAGGATGGAGTTGGACTTATGCTATGCAAGATGTGGTTGTTACATTTTTCTGGGTCTTATTTTTTCTACACGAGGGCAGGATAGTGACCATCGATCAATTGTCTTTCTCCAGACCTGACACAACTTTGGGGGCATCTATGGTCCCGATGATTGATAATCCTCAACTAGGTGTCGTAAACATAGGAGCTGGTTTGTGCCCATCCTTGATGGGTACCTTTGATTACCCACCTCCTCAAGGCGATATCAAATTTATATCCAGTCACCATAAGGTTGAGATTTTTCAAGTTTCGTCATTCCGCACGACTTACTTCGAGGATCCATGGATTCTTCCTTCCCCATCAGACATGATGGATGAGATAGGGCACTCAGGCATGTCCATGCCCTTGTCTGCCGCTGAAGTAGCATACTCTTTAGTCTAGCAAGCTTTAGCTAACTCTGGTCCGAATCCTGCACAAGAGTTAGATCCACTTCTAGAGCCTATTTGGGCTAAGGGTTCTCTTGCTAACATTGATTCGTTAGACTTAGTCTTGCCTTCTGATGAAGAAATAATCGAAGCTATGACTAGTCCGGACAGACCTTGGGAAGATCTTCATCACCGATCATACTTTCTCCCAGAGTTAAGATGAATCGAAGCTGAAGAATTCACCGTGACTGTGACGGGAGATCAGTGGTGTCCTATTCACCTCTTAGCTACACATGAAATTTATGCTAAGGGCAGCATGGCCACTATCGCTGAAAATATACCAATCAGCGTCTCCCAAAACCTTGATTTCATGGAAAATGTCTTCATCGGAGCGGATTTATCCCCCGAAGAGATTCAAATCTACAAAGATATTTTCAAAGAATTTCGCGACATTTTTGCCTGGTCTTATGAGGAAATGCCAGGTATCGATCCAAAAATAGTTGAACATCAAATCACAACGTATCCTGATGCCAAGCCTGTTCGACAGAAGCTTCGTCTAGTTAATCCTAAGAAGGTAGCAGCCATCAAGATAGAAGTTGAGAAGTTGCTAAAGGCAGGTTTTATCTATCCTATCCATTTGACCCAATGGCTGTCAAACCCTGTGCCGGTCAATAAAAAACAAGGCACGATTCGTGTATGTACTGATTTTCATGATTTGAACAAGGCATGTCCCAAAGATAATTTTCCAACACCATTCATTGACCAGATCATTGATGAATGTGCTGGTTGCAAAGCCTTTTCTTTCATGGATGATTTTTCAGGATATAGTCAAATCCAAATCAAACCTAAAGACCAACACAAAACGGCATTCATTTGTCTGTGGGGTACATTCGCATATCTTAAAATGCCTTTTCGTCTTAAAAATGCTGGAGCCACTTTCCAGCGGGCCATGTCTTTTGTGTTTCATGATCTCAAGAATATAGTCAAGGCCTATTTAGATGATTTAGCATCACGATCTTGCAAGAGAATGGATCATCCCACACACCTTAGACTTATCTTCGAGCATTGTTGCTACTTTAGGATTCGCTTGAATCCAAACAAGTGTAGCTTCTGCGTAATGTCAGGATGTTTGGTAGGTTTCATCGTATCAACAACAGGGATCATGGTCGATCCTCTCAAGGTGGAGGCAATAATCTAGTTGCCCCCCCCACGCACAATCTTGCAACTTTAGAGTCTACAAGGCAAGGTGAAATTTTTACGACGCTTCATTGCCAACTATGCCGAAATCACCAAGGGATTTATGTGATTACTGAAGAAAGACGTTCCTTTTTACTGGGACGATGCTGCTCAATGCTCTTTCGACACATTAAAACATGCCCTCACTTCGACCCCTCTGCTATGGCCACCTAACTATAACCAAGATATATTATTATATCTGGCTGCCGCAGAGTCAACCATTGGCATGGTTTTAGTTCAGGAAGATGATGTGTTCTCAGAATACATGATTTATTACCTGAGTCGAGGCCTCGTAGGACTGGAACTCACTTATTCTCATATCGAAAAACTTGAGTTCGCAGTAGTTCATGTTGTCGTGAATCCATTCGAGTACATGTTGACACGACGGGTTATAGGCGGAAAAATCAGTATATGGATAGTCATCCTCCAGGAATTTGACTTAGACATCGTTTCAACAAAGTCTAAAAAGTCATTGGTCTTCGCAGAACTTATTTTGGAACTTCCGGTTGAGTCAGGTGACGTTGTGCCTGAAGAATTGCCTATCCGGAGAGATATGTTTTTGATTTCATCTTTAGATCCCTGGTATGGAGATATACTTATCTATCTCCAGACTTTGAAGTGCCCCACTTCTGCTTCTCGTGACGAGCGCCGGCGTATACACCATCAGGCTAAGAATTATCTCATACTCAATGATATGTTGTATCAGAGAGGTGTAGACTGCATCTTGCATCGATGTCTCACACATGAGGAGGCAGTCATTGTGATAAATGATTGCCATACCGGAGCCTATGGCAGTTATTTGTCTTGGTTGGCAACAGCCCAAAAAATTCTATGAGCAGGTTACTTTTGGCCGACACTTATCAAATATTGCATCAAATCGATCAAGAAGTGCCATCCGTGCCAAATCTTATCTCGGAAGATGAGGGCACATCTTGCTCCTATGTTTCCTGTCATCACAGTTGGTCCCTTCACCAAGTGGGGGATTGATTACACTACTTTCAACCCCCCGTCAGCAAGGGGACACCGCTATATCATTGTAGCTGTCGAATACTTCACTAAGTGGGTTGAAGCTATGCCAACATTTAAAGATGATGGAGAGACTGCAGCTCTCTTTTTATTCAACCAGATCATAGCAAGGTTCGACGTCCTGAGAGAGATTGTTATTGAACGTGGCAGTCACTTTTAGAACCAAATGATGACAGACTTAACATCAAAGCTTGGGTTATGGCAGGAGCATTCATCACCCTACTATCCCCAAGCCAATGGGCAGGTGGAAGCTATAAACAAAACCCTTAAGACTATTTTACAGCGAACTGTCAACTCAGCCAAGTCAAATTGGCATTTGATGTTATACTCGGCATTATTGGCTTACCGAACATCTGTTAAGACTGCAACTGGTTTCTCACCTTTTCAGCTCATTTACAGGCTGGAGGCAGTCTTTCCCATTGAATGTCAAATCCCATCTCTAAAATTGGTAGTACAATTATTGCCAGACACTTCTCCACTTAAGGAACGGTTAGTACACCTTGAGAAACTCAATGAACAGTGTCGTTATGTAGCCCTGGCCAATGAGGCTCACAAACATAAGGTCAAGTGTCAATATGATAGGTCTGTTCATCCTCAGATTTTCTCTGAGGGTGACCTTATCCTAGTTTATGACCAAGATAAGGACCCCTTGGGGGCAGGAAAATTCAAACCCATGTGGTATGGACCCTTCATCGTAAAAGAGGTATTAAAAAAGGGTGCTTATAATCTGGTTGATTTTGAAGGGAATGCCTTGGCGGAGCCTAGAAATGGGTTCTACCTCAAGAAGTATTACTCATCGGCAGGTCACTGTGAGTAACTTTTGTAACATATGTATAGTCTTTGTACTATTATTTTTTAGTTTCTCTTAAGTGTTATGGGCGTGTCATTGATGTTATCTTTTGTCAATATGGTATATGTCAAGTGATTCCTAGGTGTTCATTGGGTATGCAGACGATGCTAGTCGACACACTCGGAGGCTTGCCTCTGCATCTTGGGAAATCTTTACACTTCAAGGCCAGTTGTTATCTTTCAGAGGTATATGCTTAGGTGACACCACAAATAATGTCGCTGAGTATAGTGTAGTTATTGAGTTGCTTCGTGACGCTTTGTCATTGGGTATCTCTCATCTCCAGGTCTATCTCGACGCTCAACTGGTTGTATCGCAGCTAAACAGAGTATACCGGGTTCATGATCCAACCTTACACCGACGATTCCTTAGGGTACATCTCTTAGAACGAAACTTTGATTATATTACATATTTTCATGTTCCTAGGAGATTAAACCAAATTACAGATACTCTAGCTAATCAAATTTTAGATTGGCATCTTTCACACATATGAAAGAAAATTGACATAAACGTGTAAATACATTTTTGTACACATGATCCATAAGATACAAAAGATAAAAAAAAAACATATCTAACATCATAAAATAACCAGAGTACATAGATGGACGCAAGCGCGTCAAAAATGGGACTAATAACGAGTCACAGGGCTTATGCCTTCAAAAAATATATACAAGTTAGTGCTCGTGGCATGTAAAAAGTCTAAATAGGTTCAGGGCCTATGGGCCCTGTTATAATAGTCCACAGCTTGGGCTAAACACCTAAACAATTGGACCCATGTCCGAGGTGCCCCCACTACATGAGACTGCATGGATGGTGGCAGATCCTCTATCTCTGCCATCGGAACTRTGCGAGTGAGTGCAGTGAAGTTCCACTCAACTCGTCTAAGGACCCTCTCGGCCTCCCCGGCTGGGAGGTTCCCTGCTACTGCTGCTCCCCCGTCGGCAACAGTTGCGGCTTCTGKCCATGGATGACGCCTGTTCCGTGCATAATTGGCAGGTCGCATGGGTCCCACATCTGCATGCAACAAACGTATACCTATCAAATACTTTGGCATACAAAAAAATGATATATATATATATATATATATATATATATATATATATATATATATAATGACATAAAAATTACATATGCAAACAAAAAAAATACAAAGGTGGAGACTTACCCATCTCCCCTCGCTCCTCACCAGGAGGCACAAGTATCTCAGGATCTCTCAAAAAATCTATCCCTGCATATGGGTAATCTTCAATCACAGGGATCTACCGTGATAGCCATGCAAAAAATTCATCGTCGAAGGATTCATTGGTTCATCCACCACCCTGTCGCAGCACTAATACTGCCCATCTACATACCGCAAGAAAAGAGGCCAAATGTCCTCATATCGCTTCCCGAGGACTAAAGCTTGGAACTCTCTCAAAGAAAAATGCACACAGAATCGTCCCGAACCCGAAGTTCCTCTGTGTCCGCTGTCAACAATCTGTCAATTGTCTCTTCATACAATCAAGTAGTGTGGTACTCCTGTCAAAAATCTGTGCATTCAAGCACTGGATAGCACAGTTCATCTGTGCATGAGAAKCCTGATGCAAGGCTGTTGAACTGATAATTCGCCCAATCAGTAATAATATCGCATGCAACGATAGGTTAGTGATCTTACTGATGAGCACTTGGTAGCTTGCACGGTTAGTCCCAGCTTCACAATGCTCRGCTATCAGTTCTGATATATTCAGCGGTCCCGTAGGAAACGTCCTGAAATTGACTGGTTCCCCTCTCCTTGAGAGGCCAGTCAGAAARTAGATATCCTCGGTGGTGGTCACCAGTGATTGCCCCTCTAGCATGAAGGCCTCTGCATTAGGGTGCCAATAGTCAATMAAGGCATTCAGTAGCCTTGGTTKCACTCACATATATGGACATAGGAAGAACTTCATTAAACCACACTGCATCAACACAACCATGGCATTCGGATCTCCCGTGACCAACTCACTGATTTCTTCATGCTCCCTCTCCCTCCACTGGACATACATCCTGCTAACACAATAAAGTTCAGGAGGGTCATTGCTTGATCTTTACTTCTTTTTTCTATAAAAGGGGGGTCCACGCAAGCTGTAGAGGTGACAGTCACATGTACATGAGGGAAGACTTCACTCTGCCCGAGTGTACACGTGGCCTGTCCAGAGACAGCCTGCGTGTACCTAGGGTCGACCTTTTAAAGGTTGACGCCCACCCAAAAAATGAAAGCAAATGAAAAATTGAAGAATTGAATAGCTAGATAGGGGAGTTTGTACTTATTTGGTCCAAGCGGAAGTTCGTTTGGTCTACTATAGCTCCTGGAATCACCATTTTTAGCAAAGGGGGTCTTTTGGCTCCAGAGTCAATTTCCAAATCAGCAATGGTGATAATGAGCTGCCAACTTATATTTATAGACTTTTTGGTCTCTTTTTGTCACTTTTTTGGCCTCCCTTATCAGTATCTTTATACCAAAAACCATTTAGAGTGATTTAGGATTTATTTGGGAGGGATTTGATTGGGTATTGGGACACTTTTTTTGAGTTTTGAGAAAATTTTGACGGTCCATGAAATTTTTTTCCAAGCATCAACTTGAGCATATAGGTTAGGTTACTACCCCAACTTTTGTGTCTCATTGTCTTTTTCCTTAGACATAGGATCGATCCCATCAGGTTGTGACACAAAACCATCAAATCTACTTTAGAAGTGTCACAACTTGGCGGTAGAGATTACTAGAACATGGATGCCCTAGGTAGGTCCTGGTTGCATTATGGTGTCCATGCCATCTCTAAAACACTGTAGGCTCGGGAGTTCTTATAGTCTTTCCTGAATATGA
>JASDQU010014547.1:8562-22764 GCA_032191745.1 Picea mariana | reverse complement strand
CAATTATGGTTGAAATTCGATCAAGTGAACCCTACAAAGACCACATGTAAATCAAGCTATGTCAATTACAGCCTACAGGTAAATGATAAGTTCTTTGTCATTTGCAATCAACATATTCCCCAAAAATTATCATTGGCTATTCCCTATATCATAGAAATGAACATAACATGTAGGAACAATCAAGTGGCTAACTCCATGATCAAGTAGTACATTAATTTCATTTAAAACTACGTCAGTACAATACACAAATTCCCATGATGGGAACACTATCACAACTTCATGTCATTTCTTTATATATCAATGTTGATATTGGATTCAATTATGGATTCTAATTGAAGTTTCACATCTTTGAATTCATAAAAATTGGCAGATAACTATATAATCATGACAACATATACAAAAGCATATAATTCAATCATAAAGTATCACACAAAACATAAACAAAACAATAAAATATGCTAGCTACAGGGCAAGAACATCCCCTTCAACATACTCTTATGCTACCAAAACCTAGACCCCCTAGCTTCCTTACTACACAACCTTTCTGGTACATAAACTAGTATGAAATCCCCGGGGAATTCTCTCAAGATGTTTCATGGCTGCTAAGTAACCTGGTTTGTGTTCATGTTCAAATTCATAGAACAATGGAGTTCAAAAAAAGTTCATCTCTGCAAAGAAATACAATAAAATTTACCATTAATTTCGATAGAAATAATTAATCGAATTCCATTATAACTTCAAATATTCAAACATATATATGTATTAACATCAAATTTGACCCAAAAAGATGTTAAATTAAAAGTCAAGATGAATACATACATGCATACATAAATATATTGTTTTGTTTTTGCATTTTTGAAGTTAAACAAAAAAATGAAAAGGGTACAATAAGGGTGGGAAAGTGTCCATGTATGAGCCAACGCAGGTCAGAGAATTGATGTCTAAGACAAAAAATCACTATGTTTTCATATTTCCCAAAAACACAACATCAATAAAAAATGCAACGCCAACCTTGGAGAGGACTTTTGAAAGCCTTCCACTACTCCAAATCCAGCTCTGAAAGGCTCAATGGAAACCTGAGGGTATCTAGTTGTCATTAGACACTTCAAGAAAATAAAATGGACACCTTTTGATGGATAAAAATATGTTTTCCCAAAGTTATTCCCAGAAGAGCAATGAAGGTCTTGAAAAAGTGGCAGAGACTTGTTTTTTATCATGTTTTTTGGATTTTTCTTCAACACTATGATACGAAATTTCCAACAAAGTATATATATGTGAAGTACAACTCAATACATATCCAAGCATGTAAATTTTTCATCATTCATATCGTCCGAGAGAAAGCGCAGCATGGCCACACTGCGCTTATGTACATCAAAACTGTCAAAATACCAAAATTTTCAAAAATTTGCCAATTTATCAAAATTCCTTGCAATTTGTTTCTAGGTCTCCTTGTGTGATGGGTTTACACAATCAGTGATGCATCATCCAAGAGATCAAGTCTATCTCTCCTCTTTGGCTTCTTTATGGCTTTCCTTAGCCTATTTTTCATGTTTTTGAGCTAACTTCATAATCACTATAGTTGAATTGTGTTTTAAACTCCAAAATGGTACAATAAGAGTGGGAAAGTGTCCAGGTATGAGCCAAAAAATATCATAGAATCGATTTCTGAAACAAAAAATCACTATGTTGTCATATTTCCCAGAAACGCAACATCAATAAAAAACGCAACGCCAACCTTGGAGAGGACTTTTGAAAGCCTTCCACTACTCCAAATCCAGCTCTGAAAGGATCAATGGAAACTTGAGGGTATCGAGTTGTCATTAGACACCTCAAGAAAATAAAATAGACATGTTTTGATAGAGAAAAATATATTTTCCCAATGTTACTCCCAGAAGAGCAACGAAGGTCTTGAAAAAGTGGCAGAGACCTGTTTTTTTATCATGTTTTTTGGATTTTTCTTCAACACTGTGATTTGAAATTTCCAACAGAGTATATATATGTGAAATGAAACTCAATACCTATCCAAGAATGTAAATTTTTCATCATTTATATCGTCTGAGAGAAAGCGCAACGTGGCCACGCTGCGCTTCTGTACATTAAAACTATCAAATTACCAAAAATTTCAAAAATTTGCCAAAATTGTCAAAATTCCTTGCAATCTGTTTCTAGGAATCCTTGTATGATGGGTTTACACAATCATTGATGCATCATCCAAGATATCAAGTCTATCTCTCCTCTTTGGCTTCTTTAGGGCTTTCCTTAGCCTATTTTTCATGTTTTTGAGCTAACTTTAGAATCACTACAATTGAATTGTGTTTTAAACTCCAAAATGGTACAATAAGAGTGGGAAAGTATCTAGGTATGAGCCAATACATATTAGAGAATAGATGTCTGAAACAAAAAATCACTATGTTGTCATAAATTTCCCAGAAACGTAGCATTAATAAAAAATGCAGTGCCAACCTTGGAGAGGACTTTTGAAAGCCTTCCAAGGCTCAATGGAAACTTGAGGGTATCAAGTTTTCATTAGACACCTCAAGAAAATCAAATGCACACCTTTTGACAAAGAAAATATATTTTCCCAAAGTTACTCCTAGAAGAGCAATGAAGGTCTTGAAAAAGTGGAAGAGACCTGTCTTTTATCATGTTTTTTGGATTTTTCTTCAACACTGTGATCTGAAATTGCCAACAGAGTATATATATGTGAATTAAAGATCAATACGTATCCAATAATATAACCTTTTAATCATTTATATAATCTGAGAGAAAGCACAGCGTGGCCACACTGCGCTTCTGTACATCAAATCTGTCAAAATACCAAAAAATTCAAAATTTTGCCAAAATTGTCAAAATTCCTTGCAATTTGTTTCTAGGACTCCTTGTGTGATGGGTTTACACAATAAGTGATGCATGATCCAAGAGATCAAGTCTATCTCTCCTCTTTGGCTTCTTTGGGGCTTTCCTTAGCCTATTTTTCTTGTTTTTGAACTAACTTCAGAATCACTACAGTTGAATTGTGTTTTAAAATCCAAAATAGTACAATAAGGGTGGGAAAGTGTCCAGGTATGAGCCAAAATAGATCAGAGAATCGATGTCTGAAACAAAAGAGCACTATGTTTTCATATTTCCCAGAAACGCAACATCAATAAAAAACGCAACGCCAACCATGGACAAGACTTTTGAAAGCCTTCCACTACTCCAAATCCAGCTCTGAAAGGCTCAATGGAAACTTGAGGGTAACAAGTTGTCATTAGAAACCTCAATAAAATCAAATGGATACCTTTTTATGGATAAAAATATGTTTTCCCAAAGTTACTCCCAGAAGAGCAGCGAAGGTCTTGAAAAAGTGGCAGAGACCTGCTTTTTATCATGTTTTTTGGATTTTTCTTCAACACCGTGATCTGAAATTGCCAACAGAATATATATATGTGAATTAAAACTCAATACCTATCCAATAATGTAAATTTTTCATCATTTAGATCGTTTGAGAGAAAGCGCAGCGTGGCCATGCTGCACTTCTGTACATCAAAACTATCAAATTACCAAAATTTTTAAAAAATTGCCAAAATTGTCAAAATTCCTTGCAATTTGTTTCTAGGACTCCTTTTGTGATGGGTTTACACAATCAGTGATGCATCATTCAATATATCAGGTCTATCTCTCATCTTTGGTTTCTTTAGGGCTTTCCTTAGCCTATTTTTCATGTTTTTGAGCTAACTTCAGAATCACTATAGTTAAATTGTGCTTTAAACTCCAAAATGGTACAATAAGGGTGGGAAAGTGTCCAGGTATGACCCAACATATATCAGAGAATCGATTTCTAAAACAAAAAATCACTATGTTTTCATATTTCCTAGAAATGCAGCATCAATAAAAAACGTAGCCCCAACATTGGAGAGGACTTTTGAAAGCCTTCCACTACTCCAAATCCAGCTCTGAAAGGATCAATGGAAACCTGAGGGTATCTAGTTGTCATTAGAAACCTCAAAAAAAATCAAATAGACACCTTTTTATAGATAAAAATATGTTTTCCCAAAGTTACTCCCAGAAGAGCAGCGAAGGTCTTGAAAAAGTGGCTGAGACCTGTTTTTTTATCATGTTTTTTGGATTTTTATTCAACACTGTGATCTGAAATTGACAATAGAGTATATATATATATATATGAATTATAGATCAACACCTATTCAATCATGTAACTTTTTCATCATTTATATCATATGAGAGAAAGCGTAGTGTGGCCTGTGGCCACACTGCGCTTTTGTACATCAAAACTGTCAAATTACCAAAAATTTAAAAAATTTACCAAAATTGTCAAAATTCCTTGCAATTTGTTTCTGGGACTCCTTCTGTGATGGGTTTACACAATCAGTGATGCATCATCCGAGAGATCAATTCTATCTCTCCTATTTGTCTTCTTTAGGGCTTTCCTTAGCCTATTTTTCATGTTTTTGAGCTAACTTCAGAATCACTACAGTTGAATTGTGTTTTAAAATCCAAAATGGTAGAATAAGGGTGGGAAAGTGTCCAAGTATGAGCCAAAACATATCAAAGAATCAATTTTTGAAACAAAAAATAACTATGTTGTCATATTTCCTAGAAACGCAACATCAATAAAAAATGCAAAGCCAAACTTAGAGAGGACTTTTGAAAGCCTTCCACTACTCCAAATCCAACTCTGAAAGGATTAATGGAAACTTGAGGGTATTGAGTTTCATTAGACACCTCAATAAAATCAAATGGACACATTTTGACAGAGAAAAATATTTTTTCCCAAAGTTACTCCTAGAAGAGCAGCAAAAGTCTTGAAAAAGTGGCAGAGACCTGTTTTTTATCAAGTTTTTTTTTATTTTTCTTCAACACTGTGATCTACAATTTCCAAAAGAGTATATATATGTGAAGTACAACTAAATACCTATCCAATAATGTAACTTTTTCATCATTTATATCCTCTAAGAGAAAGTGCAGCGTGACCACGTTGCGCTTCTGTACATCAAAACTGTCAAAATACCAAAAATTCCAAAGAATTGCCAAAATTGTCAAAATTCCTTGCAATTTGTTTCTGAGACTCCCTGTGTGATGGGTTTACACAATCAATGATGCATCATCCAAGAGATCAAGTCTATCTCTCCTATTTGGCTTCTTTAGCGCTTTCCTTAGCCTCTTTTTCATGTTTTTGAGCTAACTTCAGAATCACTACAGTTGAATTGTGTTTTAAACTCTAAAATCTCAACACTGCAAGGTTGAGACCCCTAATATAGATTTATGTTCATTGGAGGAAAAATTAATAAGTTTAAACACATATTTGACATATAGTGAACCTACAAATATTGAGAAGCAAGTGCATATCACTAATCAACCCTTGATCACTTTATCGAACGTGTTTTGTAAAATATTGGCCAAAAGTTCTATCTCTATAACTAAACCTAATGATTTTGAAATAAAAAAATCAAGACATATGGCCTTCATTAGATGTCACTGCATTTTGGACAATGCCATCACCATAGGGGAGGGGATGAAATGGGATATATTCTTGGTTATATATTCCATGATCATCAAAATCATTTTCACTAATTCATATGATATAGTGGAATTTCATTTCAATATCAACATTCTTAGTGTCTTTGGTTTCAACCATTCTTCACAAATTTTATGGATACCTTTTTTGTTGTTGTCATTATCAATGATTTTTCAACAAAGGAAGATGTAATAAAATTGTCCACTTCAATTTGATCACAATGTTTTTATTTGGGTGCCTTCMCTATATGTTATGGTTGTAGAATAATTTGATATATTCTTCAAAATATGACAGCTTATGGAATTATAAAAGGGTATCTTCTTACTATCTCTTGAACAAATACTCAAGACCTTGTTATGGGATAAATCCAATGATGAGGAGGGTTTTCATAGAGTTATATAGACCTTCCTAGACACATGAGCATCCATGTGTTCCTAGTGAGTTATCAGTTTCATGTAAGAGCATGAAGCATGTAAAATTAACTCAATATAGCTAGTGATATCATTTAATGAAAACAAATGCGAGGAATATAAAGAATAATATAGTTTTAGATATTGAATATCTTTATATCTATGATCAATATCCTTTTCAAGAGAGTTTAAAAGAGATTAGGAGAATCTATAGTTTCTCTTTCAAGAATATCTTCATTTCCATAAAAGAAACTTCTATTGTGCATAATGATTAATATCATTATTAAGGGGGTGTACAAGAGACTAAAATGATTGAACTTAATTAATAACAAATGAKCATTTCAAAAAACATTTCCCAAGAGGGTCCTCCACTYATACATAKAATCAAMCAAACAAAGCCTAATAAGGCTTCTCACCTTTCTCTCCAAAACTACRTAGTMTTTTCTTTCAYAACATAGGTTTTTGTTCCAAATACTACAAGYCATTKATGTCAATATATGAACAAWTCTTCATCATGATATTCCACAACTCAAAGTTAATTCCATTAAACTTTTCCATTTATAGCCTGAATCTACTCACTATTTTCTTGCAACATGATTTCCTTTTGTGCAAGTTTAGATAGAAAAACATTGTCCCTAAAAACTAGGATCTAAGGAGATAAGGGTATGCTACCAAATAAAAGGAAGTGAAAGTATAGAATATTCTTCCTAATCTAATTTACAAGAGAAGAATGTATAGAAAATCTAAACAAACAATCATAGAAAACAAATAACACATAAACATCCAAAAATTACACAATGATGTTTTGGGGAAAACCCATTTGGGAAAAATACCCACACTGCAAAGAAAGATCAATTTATTATTTATCATCAAGTTCCAATGCCTTTATAGAGCTTCTCTCTTAATACATGGATCAACAAAATTCAAGTTCTAGAGAAATTATGGTATCATAATGGTACTTTCAATAAACTCTCTCTCTATCTGTGCATCCAACTCAAGAACATAGTATATATATGTGAATTACATCTCAATACCTATCCAAGCATGTAACTTTTTCATCATTTAGATCCTATGAGAGAAAGTGCAGCGTGGCCATGCTGTGCTTCTGTACATCAAAACTGTCAAAATACCAAAAATTTTAAAAAATTGTCAAAATTCCTTGCAATTTGTTTCTGGGACTCCTTGTGTGATGGGTTTACACAATCAGTGATGCATCATCCAAGATATCAAGGGTATCTCTCCTCTTTGGCTTCTTTAGGGCTTTCCTTAGCCTCTTTTTCATGTTTTTGAGCCTAATTTTGCAAATCAGGTTTCTGGTGAAATAGTGTCTCGACATGTTTCTCTGCAGCTTGGTGTCTATGTTGGCCCTCTTCAATAGATTCTCCAAGTATTGGTTTAATCTCCCAAGCCAACACTCCTTGTTCTTATCAAAATCAGCTTCTTGTAGACTCATCAATGTTTCACCTTTGTCTTTTTCCTTGTTGGATGACAGATGACCCATGAGGTATTTTGATGCATTGCATTTAGATTCAAAAGTCTGTTCTCTTGTTTTAGTAATTCCACCATGTGATTTTTCTTTGCAAGATCATCCTTTAGCTCTTGTATTTGTTCTTGTTGCTCTTTGATAATTTCTTCATTTGATTTGTCTTCATGGTCAAACATCTATTGCTCATAAGGAATCTCCTCCTCAAAATGTTGCAATGGGGAGTCATCTGCATGCCTAGGTGACTGCTCCAATTCTCCTTGAACTTGTTTCATCGTATAGTCCTCGATAAGTTTCCTAGTTTGTTCCCTAGTCAGCATTCTGGGTGTAGACATCTTGTTGGAGCTCTTAGGGGCAAAAACCATTTTTTTCCCTTTCTGGTAAGTTTGTGTAATCTCTGCCACATGTGTCTTTCTAGTTGAAAGCCTATTGGATGAGAGAACCTCTTATGGCTTTGGTGGTGCTAATGAAGTGTTTTTACTGCTGGGTTGACTAGTAGCAGGCAAAAGGGAAACTGTCCCGATGAAATCCTTCCAAGGCATGTCGATTTCTGAAAGTTTTTGGATGACCATGACCTTTACCAAACCATGATGAAACAAATTTTCTTTGTGATCTTTCCCTTTTCTTTGTACCTTTTCTACCATTTTGACCAGGCTTCTGAATAAGTAATGAGCCAAGTTAAGTGGCTTGATGGAAGTGAAATGCATCAACAACCTTATGTGATACTAGTACAGTCTTGAAAATCTCCCATCACAGGTAAAGTATTTCATGATCATCTTCATCAATGAGGCATATCTATCTAGAAACTGTCTGAAAGGAAAAATATGAGTTGGAGTATCTTTATAGTGTGGTTTCATGAAAACCTTGTAATTTTCAATGTCCAAGTCCATTCCATTAAACCAGATTTTTCCATGATTGGGAATACCTGTCGCTGTGGAAATGACATCTATGGAAATAATGAAGTCTACCCCTGCAATTATGGTCTTATCCTTCTTGAAATTGGTGGCAAAGAGGCTGGTCAATTTAGCATGGCAGCCCACCTCTTGAATTCTTTCACAAAACTCTAGGCAACCAATATCTTTAAATAATTTCTTAATGAAAGGTGAGGCCATGATTTCTCTGATTTGTGTTGGCTCATACTTGGAAACTTGCCCACCCTTATTGTACCTCCTTTTTTGAGTATCACTGCTTCCAGTTTCCATGATGTGAAAATCCTAATTTTCAGTGGGAAATGGAAGGGGTAAGGTATAGTTTGTGGAAACAGGGGATAAGGGACAGTTTGGTAGATGGAGGGAAAGTAGTGGTTAACTGTTGTCTAAACTCCTGGGGAAATTTTGGAGAGTAGGGATTGGTGTTAGGGAGTGTAGGTGAGGGTGTTTAAGCATAGGATGCGGGTTTGTACAATAGGAAATGGTAAAATATGGTTGAAATATTAAGACGCAACAAAACCCTAGGAGATGGTTTTTTATTGAGTTGTATGAAGAAAATGAAGAAAAAAAGGGTAAAGGTGGCGTGAATGTGGCCCACTTACTTGTTAATGACGAGATGGACCTATGACTTGGTGAATAAAACCTCTGCAACGAATTACTTTGCTTCCTTTTCAAAAGCACAACACTTCTGCCAGACACGCAACGAGGGTTGCCAGAAATGCAGCACCTGCCAAAAACATAGCACTTCATTCAGACGTGCAATGAGGGCTCTCTATTATGTTAATGACAAATAATAATATTATATTTTCCCAATGCCCAGTTGATGTGTTGTCATGCCAAGTCATATCCAAACATACCCACTTCAGACATGCACACACATAACTTATGTGCTAGATGAAGGCGTTGAAAATAGATAAACACTATAACCAATATTTACTTGACTTCTTCTCCTCGAAATATTTGTAACATAACAATATTGTGAAAGCCTTCTCCCCACCACTATTGTGGGGTTCTTCTCATCCACTCAAGTTTAGCCAAAATTTTCATATGCTCACTTGTAATGGTATCAAATAAGTATAAGTTGGAGTTTGTACATAATAATGATTCCTTCTTTGATTTGAATTACTTAATGTGATTCATTACGACACTAAATATTGGATAAACTGATAAACACCACTTGACATTTGACACTTGATGGTGGAAATGACAAGACAATGGACCAGCTCAAATTCCAAAGACAAATTAACAAGGTAAAACAACATCATTACTACCAATTGACCAACGTCTGACACCTCACAATAATACAATCTCAGTGTCCCTAACTATTTTGGTGTCATTACCATAATGGATAGTTATATAAGAAGACATATGTTATTTTTAAATAACATGTCAACCTAATAGTATGTATACATGACCGATGAATAAATGATAATTAATATATCTAGGAGATGAACAAGAGTGGTTAGTGTACACATTGACTTATGATTATTGTATTGAAATGTGCTTGTATTATTTGGGAGTTCTTCTCCTAATATTATGGATTTTTTATTGTTTAACTCATAGTCAAAGTTCCATCAAGTTGTGCATTACCTACCACCTCACTACACAATTTACCACATGAGTGGAAATCTCCACATGGTTGAGATGGACCTTGATGGTGAATTTCCACTTTACGAAGTTGGAAGCGCCCTCCAACTTGTGATTCTCTTGGAGACCAAACCTAGCCATTGTTGCAACCCCTAAATGCACTCTTGAACAAATATACCAGAAACAAAAGAAATCAACAACAACATTCAAACAACATTCAAACTTGTTGGTGCCTCCTATAGATTTGTGCAGATTAGAAAGTCTCATGTCATGCCCTAGCTGTCATACAGATCCACACCCTTCTTTAAAGATAGTACTTAGTAAATGCATGCTACAACTGATAATGCAAACTCTAGCTAACTAGAATGCTAAATCTAAATAACAGTTCTAAATGTAGGAACAGAATGAGACTAGTGCATACATGCATCCTCACTTTCTCACTGTCTATCACTGCAACACACTTCCCAAAGTAGACCAGTGTTGCACCATCACTATGCTCTCTCTCTGCTATGCACAAGAAACTAACTTAGACAGATCTGTTGTGCCATCAAGGATCTACTATGTATGTTGGCTGCATCCAACTGTAGGAGAATGCTAACCTAGTATCCAAGTAAACTCTATCAATCCAGGTTCAACTTTTTTCGTCTCCCTTTTGGACCTTTGTTTTTACTTTTTTGAGAAACAAAAGGGATTTTAATCCCACTATACATTCCTCCTCTAGGATTATGCTTTAGTAGATCTTACTACCACATTCTACTTTTATTGTTTATTTCTTATTCTTAGCATTTTTGGTTGTGCATAGAGGTTTTGTCCACCTACATAGATAGAGTATTTATGGGTGTTATGGGTAACATACTACCAATAGATTCTATACTTTTATACAACTGTGTGCTTTTCTGTAACTTGTTGGGACTCCATAGCCTTTTGGTAATTATACCAAGTAGGATGAATGGCTATGTGAGTTTTTTTTCTCCAAGGAAAAACATATTCAGATGGAGGGTGGTTGAACCCCCAACCACAATAGTAGTTGGTAACCCAACGGGACCTATTCTGACTTGAACCTCAGTGAGACTAGAAAGGGAGACCTCATAGTGAACTCCCTCTTGAAATAGTTTGTTTTAACTGGTTGAGCTAACCCACTAGGCTAATGGTTATATGAGTTTTATGACTATGACTCAAATGTTATAAATAAAATTGTGGTCTTATCATCAATTGTAGATGGTTTATAGTTGGAAAGGATCCCACGCTCTTTTGTCCAAGACAAAATTATGGGTTGGTAGCCTTAGTGGCCAAATGTGGAGATAACGGTGAGTTATCATGGTCAGTGCATTGGGGCAAGCAGTCCAATACCCTTTAGCACAAGAAGCACATGCCCATATTGAATTGAAATTCCCTACAATAGAACAAATATGATTAGTGAACAACATCCTTCAACATTCAAAATAGATCAAACACTACATCAGAAAGTGTTGTCATCAATATTAATTTTTGTTGCATTAATAACACTTGAGTTAGGATTTTCCAAGACGCGGTCCTTTTCCAAGTATTTACTATTGAAATATGTGATCCATAAATGGTAGGCCTATGGATGATCTATCTCATCAATATGGATACTCTACGAAAATAAACAATGCTTCTCTGCAACCTCTGTTTAGATTTGGGATTTGAATTTGGTTCACTTGCTATTTCCTAGAATGAAGGCTATGTTTCCTACTTTGGTTGAAAACTTCACTGGTATGTTTGCACTGCTAACTAAAGGTGCCCACATAGGATTTTCATTATGCGAGAAAAGTCTAAACTTCATTTACTTCAACTAATACATTTACATATGTTCTACCAATCTACAAGAACTTCTCACTTCTGCATGGATTCATAATTATAGGATATCTGAAACAACTATTTGATAGAACACACGATGGTTGTAAGTGTCATTTTAGCACACACACACACCTAGAGGGATTTCCGTAGGTTTCTCACCACATTTTCAACCGAGGGAAGTTCCCCATGTTTTGTACAAAGGTGAATGGCTGAGGTTAAATATCAAGGTTTACATCTCAATAACTACCAGTGAATTAACATATAGCGAATGGTATAATGGGAACCAACCAATAATGTAGGCAATGGGGACAATTGCTATGATTAGAAGCCAACCATACTCTTAAATTGATTTAGTGATGAAATTAAACAGTCAAACAAAGTCTAACACTATTTGCTTCTTCCACACATATGAGCATACATATCTGCTTATTCAATGGAGGGGGTTAAACTCACCATCTATTCAATAAATGACAATTTTAAGTGCCCAAATGATTCAATGCTTGGGGATTTAGGAAATGACATCCAACGCATACACTGAAGACATTGTTTGTAGTATATGAATCAATAGACCAAACAATTTGTCCTTTTAGTGATAATACCAATCGATGTTGTAACTATGGAATGTAATCCATGATTCCACAGATCAACAATTATGGTGCCAGTTCAATAACAAGTGAACAGAATGGAGTGTGAATCACTATGGTTGGTACATAGCAACCAAATTCTCAATTTCCTTAATGCTAGGAGTTAAAACGATTTGAAGAGAGTTATAATACAAGAAAAAGATATAAAGCTCAAGAAGACCTTCACTGATTGAAAATTTGATCTATCTACAAGAAAAAAATGTCTCCCAGTGTGCATCATCCAATCTCAGATATTCAAAGAAGAAAATTGAAGTTGAAGGGCATAAAAGAAATGGAGTTTTACTCTGAAAAGAAAACAGAGTATATATTTCATAGCTCCACTAAGGAAAGAGTTACAAATATATCAACTATTGAATTGTTGACGTTGACAAATTACATGATGTACCTTTGTTTCAGACAGATGAAATTGATACCTGAGAAATTCTATGCCAAATCTTATCTCTTTTCCAAAAGCAGAATTCATTGAGGGAAATAGTAGTAAAGCTGCTGAAGATGAGATCAATGTTAAATTACAAGGGAGGAGTCTTTTGGTGTGATGCATATTGTGGTTACTTGTCTTGAGCTAAATAAGTCTTCTAGAGGCATCATTGTCTTATTTTAGTAGTAACATGGAAGAATATGGTGTTAAAAGGTGTTCTCCAGAGATGGATAACAAATGCCTCGACTCTTTAAGCCAGATGGACCAAGCTAGGGAGATATCAGAAGCCCATGTACATAACTTCCATCAACGATTGATTCAATGAGAATGTGGCCTCGTGATCCATCCAAAAACATAAAAACATCCATGTCAAGGGGGAAAGCAACAACAATTTGTTTTGCAATTGGGAAATATGGACCCCTGAGTTTATCTTGGCATGATATACAATGTGAAAATATTTAGAATCTATAGTATATGTTATCTGCACGAGAAGTATCGTGGACACCATGAGATTATTAATTTAAGCAATGTAAAATATTTCTTATTTAGAATTTTTAGATAATCACTATTTTTCCTTGCAAACTTTAGGATTGTCACACCATTTGAATGATATCCCAATGGACAATGCCTTTACAAATTCAATCAAATTTACAAACTTCAATGTGATTCTTTTCTAAAACAGGTACGAAGAATTGTTTCTTGAACTGGATCATCTTTTTTGAAGTTGAATGTCCTTTTCCTTTAATTCTTGATTTGTCTATATTTTTAACTTTTAGTCTTCAAGCTTTTGTGGCCATATTTGAATTTCTTGGAAAACATGTTGAATACTTTTGGAAGGTTTCAGTTTCATAAGGCCATTTCTCTCAATGTTTTCAACAATCTTACTGGACCAGACAATCGTTCGTCCAATTTTTGTATGTAAACCTAAGGGTTAGGGTTGGCTATTGCCTTGAGTTAGGAAACTATTACTCACATCTGATATATCTAGGAAATAATCTATATTATTGGATCCATTATTAGAGCACAATCATGTTTCACTAGTTTTCTTTGAAGTTGCACATTTATATTAGTATAAAAACAAATTTACAAATACATAAATGCATCTTCCCATACCAAATAAACTAGCACAAAAAACATCATTCTCCTAAGCATTGGAAAAATGTAAATTAATCCCAACATCAGCATCATTATCCTCAGCAATGAAAATGAAAATGAAAATCCTTTTGATACTTAGAACACATCTCCAAAAGACTTCATCCTCCCTTGAAATCCGGCCTTCTTTTACCTCTTCTTCTCTCTGAAATTCGACTTGTATCAAATGAATGTATAATGATGTTTATTTATACCATTTATGTCACTTCCTTTTAACATTAGGGCCGACCTGACACTTTCTTATTT
>JASDQU010014546.1:18250-89500 GCA_032191745.1 Picea mariana | reverse complement strand
GTTTCTTGAGAAGACAAATCTACTCCCAAAACCAAAGCTCTTCTCCTAAATTCTTGAGTAAAGCTTTGCACATTTTGTCCTTTAGCTTGCCTAAAATTTTGCCAATCCATAGTAGCTTGTTGCATATATGCCAATGGGTAAAATTGTCTTTTAATTGCAACAATAAAATCATTCCAAGAGGTTAAAATTTTACCATGTTTCTTCATGTCCTCCTGAGTCTTGGCTTCCCACCAAATGAGTGTTGCACTATCCAATCTTAAAGAAGCAAGCTAAATCTTAGTTTCATCATCTTGAATTTTTTGTATCCTACAATACACCTCAATTTGATGAATCCAATTATCTAATTTCTCAGCAGTTACCTCTCCATTGTACATTGGCAATTCGAATTTAATATCAAGCTTTAACAAAGGAATTTGTGAAGGAGTTTTACCATGTCCTTTTGGAGAATTTGGAAGAGGTCTTGAACTGGTAGAAGAAGAAGAAGAAGAAGATGGAGGTGAGGGTGGTGGAGAAGCACCATTCCCTCCATTTCCATTTGGAGTTTTATCACCATTGTCTCCCTTGTGCTTTGAAGGGTTGGAGCCTTCACCTTGCAACTTTGTATTCCTTTCCATCAAGAGTTTCATCATTTCTCTCATTTCCATGATAGCGTTTCTGAGATCTTCATCTTCTGTAGGAATATGTTCATGACTCTCTTCATGAGCCATACTTGGTGAATGCCTCCTTGAAACTTGTGGTGATGATATAATCTTCCTTCTTGAAGGATGGGAACTTGTCTCTACAAGTTGACCTTCTCCTCTTGTGAGCATTAGAAAACAAACACTTCCAAATAATCGATTCTTCAAAAACCTATGCTCTGATACCAACTTGATCTAAAAATGAAGAAGACTTGTATTCTTGAAAATATTTGCAAGATTTATTTCATGTGTTAAAATGAAAATGGATCAACTTTGCAACACAACTTTTATAGAAAATACTCATTCAAGATGCATATAAACAACAACAAAAAACAGTGAACAAAAAACACATAACACAACAAATGATAAAGGAGTTCACCCCTCTCTTGGGCTACATCTCCTGGTCCAGGTTCCAATGAATCTTTTGTATTATTTGCTCAAAGTGCTCAAATATGTGTTTTACAATGCTCAAAATGCCAAATAGATGGCTCCAATGGCTTTAGAACGTCCAAAAACCCCTAGCTGGGATTTTTTGGTACCTCGTTTGGCCAAAAATTGAAGAAGATAGGCTTCTTGGAAGTTCCCCTTCAAACTCGCTGTCTCTGGATCGCCAAAATGCACCCTTGTTGCCTCAACCTAGCCCCCACACATTTTTATGCATTAAAACTCAGCACCGGGTGCAACTGCACAACCGGTACAAACTGTCGAATGGTTACGCGTTGGCCCTTAACCGTTAAGGCCCACGGGCACATGGCCACCACATGACCTCGCGCGCATATAAAAGGGGCCAAGCCCAATTCAAATGACAATGGTTGGCGCGTCGGTGGTTCCATGCGCAAACACATGTGACTGGGCTCATATAAAAAAAAGGGCTATGATTAAAACATTTCTGCGCGCCCATGGTCATATAACAATGTATACGACCAGGGGTTAAAGTTTGAATGTGTGAGCGCATAGGTTTACACCGGTGGTCATATAACATAAATGATATAACCGCAAGCTGGGGCTAAGCCCCAGCTCGACCCCCGTGCCAATTTGAAACCATTCAAACTTAAATATAATCTGCACCATATATATAATAAGAAATATGTTATGGCACATTGGTTGGTGGACTTTGCAAATACTTTGCATGCGGGTGGAGGTCACAGGGTCGAATCCGATGGACTCCAAATAAATTTTATACAACCAACCAATAACAGGGTGCCACATGGCAACCAATATCTGGGCCACGTGGCACCAAACCATTTGCCTTGATAATGCCATGTGTCATCATCCCATTCACCACCAACTGTCCACATGGTTGCCTTCCATGTGTCGTATGACCCTACCACGTGTCGTACAACCTGCCACGCCAGCATCCGTACGGACTGTACACTCAACACATTTTTTTTGCCTGTTTTTCATTTTGAACAGAATGCAATATCTCTCTCATCCGACGTCCATTTGAACCCAAATGAGTTGCGTTGGGTTCGTGACGATGAGACCTATGCTCCTGTTTGATTTGAATCAATTCCAAGCACTTTGAATTTTGAGCAAAATTTGATCCCCTGGATCACTATGATTCCTTCACTAGGAGGAATAGGATTATTTAGAGGAAAGTTGATAACCCTATGTTGAAGACTCACCCAGATGTCTATGAGAAATCATGGAACTACGAAAGAGGAATATTTTGAGGTTTTTAAATTTATTGAGAACAACACCCCATTTGTTATGCTACTAGGAAAAACTTGGTTTGAGAAATATCAAGCCATATAAAAGAAGAGGAAGTCTTAGAAAAAAAGAAGAAAGAATTAAAATATTTCATGACTAGGAGGATAGTGCACTTGATTGAAGAATAGGAGAACATATCAAAGTTGTTCAGAACCAGAAAATTGGATGTCGAAGTTGAAAGAACAAAAGAAGAATGACAGAAGAACAGAGCACCTACCCCAGACAGAGAAGAAGTATTTCCCTTGAACCCTACGAAAGAATATCAACAACGCAAAGTCACTATGATAAAAGGTTATAAGAATTAGAATGGAAGGAGGAATACTAAGAATAAGATTAGAGGGAAGAAGGATAAAAATCTTAGTAAGAAGAGAGAAAAGATAGAAAAGTTGTAGAATGTTCCAGAAGGAACTTTGCAGAAGGAAGCTTTACAAAACTAGAACTTCGCTGAGATATCAAAACAATGCAGCATGGAACTTTGCCATGGTGAAGCAATATAGCCGTTGAAATAATTATAACCGTTATCCCGATGCCCCAAATGGTTAGAACAATAGTTATGGCCAGAAATCTTGCCATTAGACTATTGGGACCGAGCCACAATGGACAAAACTGCATTGATGAAGTCCTCTTATCCATTGGAGAAGATCTGTTACACCGCTATCTACTTATTCTGTCGACTGTTGCACCGAGAACACTTTTGTGAATTGTATCCTAGCCAACTCAATGCTACCGCACTGTGTTTATTGAGATCGACACTTGTTCTATTGCTTTGAGCACTCATTCATCCACTTGAGTTATCTGATCTAAGCATGCATGTTGGACAAGCTCAGCACCGGAGAGAAAGTCATCGAAGAAGTTCTAATCGACCTTATGGATGAGAAGGTGTTGTCCATTGGAGCTCAAGCCTCATCAACGAGACGAGTGCAAGCCTCCCCATCGACTACTCGTGGATTCAGACCATCCTGACCTGCAGTAGAGAAAAGAACCAAGCATCAAGATGACTTGGTGAATGTGAAGTTAATCCCGACTATCCTGCCCAACTACATCCCACCTTTGGTTAGCGTGGTGAGTCATGATAGTGTCCCAAGAGACTTTTATTACACCATGGTTACTGCGTACCTCCCAAAGGGGATATGTGTAGTTAGAATGCAGCAGGATACGATCATGGCATTAAAATTCAGTGACTTCAACCTAGGGGATCGTAGGAACTACAACATGCTTTCTCCTTACAAGTATTTGACCAAGATGAAGGGGAAGAACTCAAAAATAATCCCCAAGCCATGGATTATGAATCTCGTGCAGTCCACTCTCTTGAATGTGATCAAGATTCCACACTTTGGAAGGCACCAGGAGGTTAACATGTGTGTTAAGCTCCTACTATCATGTTACCATGACAGGTATCTATGGCTAGACCAAGGCATCACATTCGATCCAACGTTGATCCATAGGATCACCAGATTGAGCATGCAGGGACCCGACCCATAGGACTTCTACCCAAGGAAGGCTACAGATTGCGCATTGGCACAGAGGATCAAAGACACATATGGTGATGTAGAAAAGGGGACGTGAGGCTACAAGGTAGCTTCCATCTAGAATGGCACAGTGCACCTGGCCTGCCAGGTGATCACAGGAAAACTCATGAGAAAGAACAAACCTACAGAGGTCATAGAATTCATTGTTGATCTCGCTGAAAAATGTGTAGAAGGACTCTAGATGAACTGGATGAAGTACCTAGTCAACCAGCTGGAATTGGATTTCCGCAAAGCTGAGGATCAAAGCTATGAGTTACACTTTAGCTGGCTCTTAACCCTCATAGCATTTACTACTTGGGAGATGTCATAAGGTGCGACATTCCCATACATTGAGTCGTTTGAACCAATCGCTGCGAAGTTCACCAGGCTCTGGTACTCGAGCGATATGGGAAAATAGTGGCAGTCGAATGTAGTATTCCATGCATACTATCTCTAGTTGAAGAGGGCTATCGGGGTTGTCCCTCGTATGATTCCAAACACCCTACACCAGTTCATACCTCTCATGAAATTTTGCATAGATAGACACTTCATTTATATCACTCCGTGTACAGACGAGCATAAATAAGATCTTTAGTCATACTATAAGCTCACAGAGGGCGACCTCAATAAGATAACTAAGGACTGGTCAGTAGACCTCCTTATCCCTACTGACCCTACATAAATGTCTGATCCAAAACTAATTGGCAGCTTGTATGCCACTCACAAAGAACAAGACACACTTGGAGCCAGCAAAAGGAAGAAGACCGAAGAAGTATAAAACCTGAGTAGTGCATCAGATGCAAATTCTTCAGTATCACCTGGATGAGGAGGTGATTACAAAGTAGATAGAGAAGAGACCAATGGAAAAGAATATCAGCACAAGAAAGGTGAAGTAACACCACCTAGGTATCTTGTTGATGAGGCTAATCCCTTGAAGAAAAGAAAGGTTTCCCCCACGAAACCTACCTCACGGAATGAGTCAAGAGCGAGCAAAACCATGATGGAAACCATGCTCATGGTTGATGACTTCGACTTCATCATCGCAGATGTAGCAAATGCTTCTTAGGATATCTTGTAGAAACATGAAGCCAAGCAGGAGAAGATGTATGACATAATCAAGGTTGAACTCAAAGGGGTACAGTAGGCCCTTCAATCCATCTGCACAGTATCCATTGCACCCCCACCATAAGAAGCACTAGAGTTGGGAGATGAGCCTACCCAACTCCACAAACTAGCTGAAGCAATCGAAGCTCACCTTCATTGCACATAGGAAGAGAAAGAACAGAACACAGAGGCCCTGAAGAAAGTGCAATAAGTAGTCATAGAGCAACGTCGAGTTGCGCAGCAGGAGAAGGCTTCCCTCTAGACTAAGTTTGAAGAGGCAAAAGCACAAATCCAATAAGAAAAAGAGCAGTTGCTCACAGAGCAGCTTAGAGTCAATGAAGCAGTTGACAGAGCACTTCACTTTATGACAGGCTTAGAGAAAAAAGTGGAAGAACCAATAGAGCATCAAGTAGCGCAGCTTGCAGAAGCTATCCAACAGCTTCAATAGAGAATTGCATATCTAGAGCTACGAACAGTTCCCAACACTCTGCAAGATGTATGAGATAAAAGAGAAGAAATTGGTCAAAGCGTAGTTGATAAAATCAAGGCCCTCTCCATGGAATGTAAACAACTAAGTGATCACAGTGCCCAAACTTATGAGCGACTCACTGAGGATCCTCAATTGAAGGCACTGAAGTCACAACTCTAGGTGGAAAAGCAACAAGAAGAAATAGTACAGGCACAGTTGAAGCCCCTGTTAGTATTCGAGAGGATGAAGTGATCCCAAGAACAATGAATTACTCAACAATAGGTCCACACCATTTAGAGAAAAGTCATGGAAGCGACTCAGAGGCTTCAACCAATCTAGGACAAGGCTTGCCAACTACTCGCAGAGATTGAAGGCCAAGGAGAAGAACTATAACAAGTCGTCACTGTAGTTGAATAGTGCTTAGAGTAACATGTCAATGAAGCAGTTATCCAAGCGTTCTCCAAGCAGAAGGCCTTGGCGCAACAACAAGTCGAAGAAACTTGAGACAAGCTCGAGGATTTCGAGGCAGAGCTACCCAAACCAGAGTGACTCGAGATGAGTCACAGGTGAGTGTTTGGGGCTTATTGGCCCTTGACCAAGTTTTGTGGATCCTTGGTCATGTTTGACCTATTTTGGGACTTCAACAGGCTGCGGAAGGCAGAGCGCAAGTCGAAGTGGAGATCGCGGGATCTCGACCCCTTCTTAGGTCTTTTTAGGTTTTGGGCTTATGTAACTGGTATGGGGATGTTGGCCCATGGGTTTACCCATGTTTAGGTCCCTTTTGTAAAGTATAAATAGATAGCTAGGTGATGTAATCTAGTGGTGAATGGGTGATGCTAAGTGCTAAGTTAGTTGTAAGCCAGTGAGCTAAGTCTGAATGGTTGTAAATTCTATGTGCATACTCTATGTTGAGAACTTGCAGAGCTAAGTGAAAGTGATTGTAAGAAGGCTCTGTGCTGAACCAATCTCGGGGAAGGAGGAGATGGCAAGGTGTGCACAGATCTCCTATCCTATGTGGAGTTAGTCTTATGGCTCTATGCATTGAAAGACGATAGTAAAGAGAAGAAGAGTTGGTGGACGTAGCCCCAAGCTGGGGGTGAACCACATATATTTTGTGTTATGGTTGCTTTATGCATTTTGATTGTTTATTGTTCATATAATTAATGCATTAATGTGTGTTTAGATGCATTTGATATAGTATCTTAGTGCTTAGTAATGTGAATGAATGATAGATCTGATTTGTTCCCTTATGCTAAGTGCATCTATATGTTAGATCTGGTTGAATAATGCATTGCTCTGTAATTAGGGTTTTCCCTGCAAAGTGAATATTGTGAGCTATAACTACTAACTGATCTGTTAAGGTGTTGTAATCACATATCTGTGTCCTAGCTAAGGTTGCAGACACTGGATTCCTTCAACCACCCCTGCCTCTACCTCGGGTGAGACTTCATCTGCTTCGCGGGTGTTTCCAAAAGGGTTGGTAGTTAGGGTTTTTTTGGTGCTCTCTTGAGCATTGAACCCTAGGTATTCCCCTGTGCCAACAAATTCACAGCTTCAGGCTTCAAATCTCACAGAATCCTCTCAATGCAAATTCCTCGAAGAGCCAAGTCTCTGAACTCTCATATCTAGCACCACACGTCCTCTGCCTCCCAATGATCAAGATTTATTTCAGCGTTCACGACTTTAGTGGTTTCATACTTCATAGACTCTTGGTTAGGTTCCTTTGGAGTACAAAGTCTCCAGACTACAGGATCACTTGCCATGTACCCACTCATCCAACAATCCTAACTCAACGGAAAACACTTGACATGGAAAATCCTAGTTAGTTGGGTAGTCGAGGGTGGGTCCCATAGATCAATGGTTGGGAGGGATTCTGAAGAATCTGAAGATCGAAGGTCCACATCACTTTGGTAGTTCAACATTCAAATGTTCGGCATGTATCTTTCCTCTTTCCTTCCAGACCACGTCGGATCTATTACCACGTGTACCTAGAATCTATGATCAGTATTTACTTCGACTTGCAGAGCTTCAGGGAAAGCTCGTGCATCTCTAAATCACTGAATACTTGAACTCTCAGATAACCATTGATATGTGGGCACATGTCCCTCCATTATCAATGGTCTATATTAACTTCGTGACTCTGGCATAGGAAGTTTCATTGCTAGACCACTCCTATTCCCCCAAAGTAGCACTTCATCGAAGCGCTTAACGCTATCCTTCCTATGTCCAATCTAATGGCTAATAAGAGAGATCTACATTGTATCCCCATATCAACAACCCTCGTCGATTTGAAACTACAACCTTTGACTATTTTCGAGGATTTTGGAGTCACAAGTCTTGAAGTCCCAAAGCCGAAAGAGCTATCTCCTTTCGGACTAGAGGAGGATTCCTAGGCCCCAGTCACATGAGTTCTTTGGGAAATCTTATGGGCTAATAACTAATTGTCTTAGCAACAAATGGGTTAAGGACATGGGCATGATCCCTTGGTCATATGGGTGGATAGTATGAAGGTAAAACACCCTTCTCCCACATAGATGAATTTGACATTCCCACTAAGGTGAATTCAAAGGATCAACAGGACTTATATGTTTCATTCAATCCTACCCCAAATCTCTTACAGATTCACATCCCATGACTCTCTAACAGGTAAAGTTAGATAACCCAAAGATAATATAAATATAACATTTTATAGAAGTCAAAGAGAATTTATAATAATTGTTCAAATACTGAAAGACTGAATCATAAACACAGACATTTCATCATCACATCCAATATAATACACATTGTATAAAAATACTTATCTATTCCAGATTATAAACAATGAACTGACTGTGGGTGTGCGCCTTTCCACTGAAACATAGGCTCATAGGAATTCACTCTTAGCACTTTGGCCACCCTCATGCCAAACCATGATAACACAAGGGAAACAACTTATCAATATTGCATTTCCCCTTCTCCCCCTTGGGATCCTCTCTCCCTCTCTCACTTTTGTATGTCTTATCTCCTCCTTGAGAAGGTTATGGACCTGTCATGTTCTTTCTGTCGGAAGGAAACTCGATTCTATCTGGTTCTACAAGACTTTGTGGTACTTTGTGCTGACATTTTCCTATATACTCTGCCAAACCATGCCTTCATTCATGGGGGTGGTTGATGGTTCAACCACCAGTCCTTTTTAGATTTTCCCTTGGGGTTAAGATGAGGCGCATCATTTTAGCAAGGAGAAATTTGGGTCATTTGACATAATGAACCCTCTCCATAATTTTCCCATTTCTTTCCTCTAGTGATATCATGGCTAGTACTTCAAGGCTTCACCCTCACAAACAGTCGTTGTCATTCTAAAAAAAATACATTTACATTGTTCACATTCCATAGCATGGAAATCCTAATTTAATGATTAATTGCAAGTTGGGGGAAATAGGGGTATTACAATCCCCTCCCCCTTAAAAGGAACATCGTCCCCAGTGTTCTTTCTCAGTAACACATGTCATGCATTTTCCATTCAGTCGCTTCATAATTCTTAACCCTCTGTCTTGGTCAAGTCTTTCTCATAATCTTGTCCTTCTTCAGCTATCTTCAATAACCTTGGACAACAAGCATATTAATCATAGCTTTCATGCATAAACATTTTACTATTGTGCAAAATTCAAGAGGAAAAATTATCATAATCTAGCACAATACTTATCTGTGTAGTCCATGGATTTGCATCCACATGGTTTTCTGGTTATCTAGGCTCGTTGTCTTTCCTGGACATACCCATTGTGTGCATGATCTAAGTCAATAGTTTTTAAGAATTATCAAAGTCTCCTCTTCCTTGTGGTCACTCTCCTTCCAGGCCCAGGCTCAAGCATTCCCTTCTTTGCTATACATTTCCTTGGGAAATCCATCTTTCCTTTCCAAGGCTTTCTCACACAAGAATAATTTCAGAGACTTCCTTGAACCTTACATTCGAGGCGTCCCTCATCTTGCTCTGTCAAGGCGTCCATCTAGCTTGTGTTGCCACAAGACAACATGTTCTAGGTGGTCATGGCTTACTACAGGGTTTTCCTATCCCAATCAATATTCTTTTTCTTGTTTTTCAGCTTGAAAACCTTCATCTGTCCTCCTTAGACATATCTTTTTCATCTCACCTATATCACAGGTATACAAAATTATGAGAAATTATCATCAATTTCAAATTCATAATTTTCTTGCAAATCTGTTAACCACAGATTTCCACATTCCCCATTTATTTTCAGATCTATTCCACACAGGAACTAGATCGACAAGTATGGGACTTTCCTTCCCATAGAAGTTTAGCTCAGCAGGCAATTGGTCTTCCTTATGGGCTTACAACACTGCCATATCCAAGACCCTCTTTTCCTCCAGCAACTTCAACATTCCTCGGATAAACAAATTGTTTGTTTTCATGCACATTATATTTTCAAACGATGCATACTAACAGTCCAAGTCATTTTCATCTATTCAAGGGTACAAAGTAAAAGGGAAAGTATTGTTTTTTTCTTTTTTAAGAATCCTTTCAACATTCTAAATTTTCCAAATGAAATTCAAATATTAAATGAATTTAATTAATGTGCCAATATTCATGGCCACATTGATACCCAATGCATCCTTGCATTGATTTTCAAGCTGCCACACTTGGTGACCAACACTCTGCTATGGTCTATTGGATTTTAACCAACCTCTTCACCATATGGATTATTATTTCTTGTTCACTCTTAAACAAGGACTATGCTTCCTACTACAGGTTGAT
This sequence comes from Picea mariana, assembly GCA_032191745.1. Classification (NCBI taxonomy): domain Eukaryota; kingdom Viridiplantae; phylum Streptophyta; class Pinopsida; order Pinales; family Pinaceae; genus Picea; species Picea mariana. The sequence goes on along the minus strand of JASDQU010014546.1, from coordinate 79,282 downwards.
CATGATCCCAAATCAATGCACATGAAACTAAATGTTTCTTTTGAATGCACCCAAGAATTCCTCCCTCATTAGTAACCAGGATGCCAACACTCATGGCCACACAATTTTCTCTTTTCTTTAACACTCATACAATGTAGTTAAAATATTGGAAGGCCCTCCTTCGTCAATGGAAAATCCATTGTCTTTCCTTTATGAAAACCTCCATTTCCTCGAAGCAATTCCATGCAATTTGCTAACTATGTGCATCCTTATTCCCCAATCTCCCTAGATTGGTCATTGTACCCATGGTACTCTTTACTCATGCATTTTCTTGCAAGGATTTTTAACTCATCCTTGACTGGCATAGACTTACTCTCTTTATTTTTTAGATTCTTCCTTACTGAATCTTACCCTGCTTGGGTAGCAATGGCATACAACAGCCACTCAAAAATTAGTTGCATATCATTAGGATAATGAAATCTTTTCATAAGGGATTCCTACCAATTCCCTTCATACCTTATGTCACATAGGTATGAAAATCATTATACCGGCTCTGGATGCTAGCACCCTCTTAGATATTACCTCATCAATCATGCATTGTGGGGACTTTTAAAGTCCTTTCAACAATCTTTTAACAACAACCTCCTCATAGTTATCCTTTGCTTGAGCTTGTTCATCATTGGAAACTGTCTTTCTCGATAGCTCCAATTCCTCTCTACCCATTTCATCCATATTGAATATATATATTAGCTGTTAGATAAAATAAAAATGCATGTATCAGAGAAATTTAGTCAATAAAACATTTTCAGATATGTCATAGTATTTCTTTATGCACTTCATTACATTATTCTTAATGTTTTCATGAGTGCAACACAACAATTCTCAATTGTTTCTACATGTTGATGATTGCAACTATGTGAGACATTCTCCAACTTACAAACCTGTGAGATGTGGATCATTGCAGCTATGTGAGACTTTCTCCAGCTTACAAACCTGAGAAAAATCCCCTGAGAAGGGTGTGTAGTTCCTATCTGAGACAGAGATGGAATGTAGAGATGACCTCCTCCATTATGAGAGTTGATAAGAACTCCAAATGATTCTCTGGTGAGAAAGTCGATCTATAGAGTTGGACGTGCTTGTGGTTGATCACAAGGTGAACATGTGAAATCCCAAAGTGTTGGGTGCATCGTCATGAGAACATAAATGAAGATGATGTATTAGCCTCCTATGAGTAGAAGATTTTACGAGAAACTCCAGGTGACTCTCCTATGTAATGCAGTGGGAAAGAAGATCTATTGAGTGGGCATTCCTGTGGATGAGCACAGGTGAACGTGATCCTAGTGGTGGAGCACCAGTGAAGAAGTCGTTCTTCTGTGTAATGCAGTGAGCCAGAGATATGGACATCCTTGTGGATGTTCCCCTAGTGGATGAGAACTAGTGGGTGTATAAGATCCCTTGCTATATTTTTCAAGAGTCAGACCTTCATGTAACCCTAATTTTAATGTAAAGGGCACAGGTAAGCCCCACCTTATTGTGATTAATACTTAATATAAAATATAATTAATATAAAAGATAATTAATATGGAAATTATTAACTATATTTTGAGTTATTGAGGTCGGCCCTATTGTGCCAATAGACACATAATTTGATGTGACAAGTATTATATAAATAAAGTTGAATCCCTATTGAGGAAACACACTTATCATTGTGTCATCTCATGATTTCAGAAATTGTAGTCTGAAATTATGAGAATTGTAGCACCCTCTTGTGTGCTAGTTTTGGTGATGGTGTGGGAGGTCTTTCTCTTGAGGAATATAGAAAATGATTGGTTGGGTTTTCTTCCCTTGTTGAGAAGGGTTTCCCAGGATACTTCTTGTGTACTTGTGCATGGATATTCTTCTTGTGATCTTGGTTTGCTACAGTAGTTATGGTTCAAGTAATTGTTGACAGAAATTTTTAAAGGAATATATGAGCCATAGCTCACTGAAAATATAACATGGTATCAGAGCAAGCTTGAATAAAACCATCACACACCAAATAATTGAAGGAAAGGTATGCCAAAACACTGTTGTAGGTATGAAGAGGAAGAAGGTCATAACTCCCTTCTATGCTGTATGGAAAAGAGACCAGAGGGGAAACATCTATGTGGAAAAGAAGAGGTCGAAGCCTAAAGCCATAAAAGAAAAGACCCAAGCCTAGGAGAAACCCCACAAGTAGCCCCGAAATTATGTGAAAGGGGTTGGAGCCTATAGTTATGAAGGAGGAGAGTCGGTTGTCCATTTAAAATTTGTCACAGGCCTCTAAATACTGCAACATCAATACCCTAACAGCAAAAGAAAGAAGGGGGGCCAAATCTAGTGCTTCCTGTGGCATAAAATTAAAAGGGGGCCATCTCTAATTAACCCTATGGTAACCCTCCTGAAAATAACTGTAGGCCTAAACCGAACCTTGTTCAAGCTTCCTAGACAATAGGGAAAGGTCGCCACTTGTCCCTTGGAAACTCAGCATACTAATAAAGGAATTTGTTGCCTAAAAGAGGCCCAACATATCAGCTATAGAACTATAATAGGAAGACCAGACTATCTGAAGCTCAATTGGGATCAAGGATTTTGTGTTTATACAAGCGTTATTCACTGTGTTGGATCTTTTGGAAAGGGACTCTCAGTTTTAGCGCAGAGCATAAACTTAGGGGACTGAAATTAAATTAGAAGCTTCAAATCCATTGGTGGTGTTCTTGAACCAAGAAGGCCCAGAGAGAATGATTCTCCTCCTTGTCTGATCCCTTGGCATACTTACCATCTTCATCACTTCAAGAAGATTCATGAATTAGATACAGGTGACCTTCTTAGACCTGGAAATGATCTGAGAAAGTATGGATCATGGGAAATAATGAAAGACCTCAAAAATGGGATTGAGAGGAAATATTCCATTCAGTTAGTTAGCCACATGATCAACTTGATCTTGGTTGAAAGAAATCCTTCCAAGCTTAAAGACCTTACAAATAAAATACAGGCCAAATACAAAACCCAAGTGAAAATTGTTGTGGTGGATTTCAATATAGAATACATGAGCAGAGTAGATCAGGCCATTAATGACTTGGACATTGGTATTTTGATAAACAATGTTGGGGTGTGCTACCCTTATGCTAGTTTCTTTCATAAAGTTGATTCCCAACTTCTTAAGAATCTTATAGCAGTGAATGTAGAAAATACTACTATAATAATCCACATTGTTCTTCCTGGAATGTTGAAAAGAAAGAAGAGTGCCATTGTAAACATTGCCTCTGGTGCCACACTAATTCCTTCTAGTCCTCTCTACACTATCTATGTTGCTACCAAAGCATATGTGGACCAGTTTTCAAAATCACTTTATGTGGAATACAAGCAAAGTGGATTTGATGTGCAGTGCCAAAATTATGATGGAATATAAGCGTGATAAATCAAGCAACTTCAAGTTCCTATAAGACAAGGCTTCAAAGGAAGACCTATTGTGGGTAATGAAAAAAGTTAACATTGTGACTATCTTCTTCATGAAGATGCCAGAGGACAAAAATCATCCAAGTGCCATTGGAGAAATCATATCAGCATCCTCAGGTATGCACTTGTATATATATGTTATTTGCATCATTGTTATAAGGGTATTTGGAGGAGGAAGAAATCCTTGGTGCAAATCGTGGACCCAGAGAAGTCTCAGTGCATTCAGAAGAACAACACACTAGAAGTAAATACCCCAGGTTTTATTTTTTTTATATTATCATGCTACATTACAAGTAGGTGTTGTAGCTATGACAACAATTCTTAAAATTGTTTTGATTCTAGAGATGTAATCATAAATCTCCTCTAGGAGATATTCTTGTCTTGTTTCCTTTCGTGTGTTTCCTTGTTTTAGGTAGGTTAACAAAAAAGGAAGATGTCACTCCTTCAATATTTCAGAAGGAGTCACTTGACTCAAGAGTCAGTCAAAATTATTTGAGAAGAAGGAAAAGACAAATACCTTTTCCCCCTCAGCAGTCTAGAGGGATATATCCATTAAGATGTTTATATAGTTGCTCCAGTTGGTATTCCCAATAACTTTGCAGTAGGATATAAAATACATGTCTGGTCTTAACAAAATCTACAAGAGGTAGAAAGACATGCAGTTGATGGAAGGATCGAGAAATATAAAACAAGAATTATAGTCAGAGGATTCTCACAAGCAGAGGGAGAAAACTATGATGAGACATATTGATCCAGTAATCCAATACACTTCCATCTGTACTATCATGCAAGAGTTTGAAACTACATCAGATAGATGGATTCTTCATGCGTTTGTTTTTCAACAAGAGTATTGTCGATCCAAAACTACTACTACAGTATTGGTGACGAGAACCTGATTTTTTGATAACTTATTCAAAAATCCTTATTGATTGGATACGAGTAAGCTTTGAATTTTGATTTCGAGATGAAGGATATGAGTATGATGCACTACTTCTTGGAAAAGAAGTATGACAGAGGACTGATGATATTTTTCTGATTCAAGGAAAATATTTTTCTGAGCACATTCGGTTGATGTTCTACCGTGAAGTTTTCCATGATTTCCTGATGCAGTAGGAAAATAAACTCGGTGGACTTGAGTATGAAAAAGGCAGAGTATATAGCATCGAGTGTGCGAAGCAATGTGGCTTCATAAGCTTCTGACAGATTTAATTGACCATTAGATGGTTCCGATGATCATAACCAAGAGGTGTGTGTAAAGATTCTTGAGAACCCAATGTTTCCTTATGGATCAAAACACGATGAGATGAAATATCCTTATATAATAGATATGATGCAGAGGAAAATCGTACATATGCAGTACCTTCCTACACATGAGAAGATTGAAGACGTCTTCACCAAACTAACTTGGTGAATAATTCCTCCCTAGTTGAGAGGGAGTGTTGATGACACCATCCAAGACAAAATTCAAGTACATCCGTGTGTGACTTGGAATAATGAAGAATGCATCAGTAGCTGAGAGGGAGTGTTGATTATTGGAGCTATGTGAGACATTCTCCAACTTACAAACCTGTGAGATGTGGATCATTGCAGCTATGTGAGACTTTCTCCATCATACAAACCTGAGCAAAATCCGTTAAGAAGGGTGTGTGGTTCTTATTTGAGACAGAGCTGGAACATAGAGATGACCTCCTCCATTATGAGAGTTGAGAAGAACTCTAGATGTTTCTTTGGTGAGAAAGGCGATCTGTAGACTTGGACGTGTCTGTGGCTGAGCACTGTTGATGTTTAGACAACATTGGGAAGACATTCTCTAAAGATAATAATTAATAATATGATTATTGTTGATTATTAAATATCATATATAATAAGTAAATGATAATAATAAATAGCTATTGATTATTCAAGGGACGCATCCTTTCATGGATGGTCACCTTATGTTCCCTATATATGGAACACTCATTATTGTAATAATACATTGAATATCTCTCATATCTCATATGAAGAAAAACCAACAAGCACAAGGTGAACGTGTGAAATCCAAAAGTGTTGGGTGCATCGTTATGAGAATAGAAATGAAGATGATGTATTAGCCTCCTCTAAGAAGAAGAGCTGGCAAGAAACTCTAGATGAATCTCCTGTGTAATGTAGTGGGAAATAATATATGTTGAGGGGACGTGCATGTAGATGAGCACAGGTGAACGTGATCCTAGTGGCTGAGCACTAGTGAAGAAGTGGTTCTTCTATGTAATGCAGTGAGCCAGAGATATGGACATCCCTATGGATGTGCCCCTAGTGGATGAGCATTAGTGGGTGTATGAGATCCCTTGCTATATTCTTCAATAGTTAGACCTTCCTATAACCCTAATTGTAATGTAAAGGGTACAGGTCGGCCCCACCTTAATGTGATTAATAATTAATATAAAAGATAATTAATATGGTAATTATTAATTATATTTTGAGTTATTGAGGTTGGCCCTATTGTGCCAATAGACACATTATTTGATGTGACAAGTCTTATATAAATAAAGACGAATCTCGATTGAGGAAACACACTTATCATTGTGTCATCTCATGATTTCAGAAGTTGTGGTCTAAAATTATGAGAATTGCAGCAACCTCTTGTGTGTTAGTTTTGGTGATGGTGTGGGAGTTTTTTCTCTTGAGGAATATAGCAAAGGATTGGTTGGGTTTTCTTCCCTTGTTGAAAAGGGTTTCCCAGGATACTTCTTATGTACTTTTTCATGGATATTATTCTTGTGATCTTGGTTTGCTGCAGTATTTATGGTTCAAGTAATTGTTGACATAAAATTTTAAAGGAATACATGAGCCATAGCTCATTGAAAATCTAACACTACAGTCATACAACCAACATTTCTATGGTGTCAAACATTTACCTTTCATCAGCACATCAGTTTCTTGTCATAGAGAAAACATAATATACAACAAGAAAGGGGTTAAGAGCTCTTCCCTTTTCTAAATTCTTCTACATAGCTTGGGACTTTCAGTTCAACTGGGCTATTTTCCAAGGCATTACTGCCTTTGTTTAATATGGCTTCAACCAAGCCTATTCATTCAAACTTACTTACTTACTTATTCTCCTTGATCCAACTGTATTTGTTCTTCATAGATGCCTATCTAAGACCTACAATTATGTTAAACAATCCAGAGTTCTTAGGATGAGAAAAGTGTTCCCCCTTTTCTCCTTCTTTGCTTATGCAATCTACTTCTTATTGTGATCTTCCTACTCTTTTCCTTGAGAATCCTTGGTTAGGCTCACCCTAACTCTTAGGATACATCAACAAGATTTAATATCAAACCTTTTGTTCATAAAGAGCCATGATCATGTGCATGATGCACATTACCATTCGGTTATTAGAATGGTCTACACTCGTGGTTTAGTTTGCCACTCATATATTTTTCTATAGAATGTAATATATGATTCTTATATAAATAGGCTTGTATCCCACTTCTCAATTCTCAACAGTCATTAAGGTTGTGGCTTCATTCTCCTGATAGAGTCTTCACACAGTTCTTCCACAGGGAATCCTTCAGCATGCAATTTCCTTATTGCATATCCTTCTTTATCTTTGATGTATCAACCTTGAGTTAGCTTCGACTGTTTACCAAATGTTCCATAAGGAATATAAACATGCATCTTTGTAATGCATACAGATTATTTGTCCACACATATTCCTTGTTTTTCTAACTTACATCCATGATGCACTTAACCACATGGATAATCATAAATCATTTAACTTATGATTGTTTACAATTGTTCTGATGCAGTCCTCAAAGGCTTAATCATGTTTCCTTTTGTCATGACAACAGAGCATCCTTACTCATTTACTCTTTCATCTATTTATACTATCCTTTCCAGGGGAATGGAACACATTCCCCTCAATCTATCGTTCAAATCCAATCTTTCATGACTCCTCGTAATAGATTTGACCATGCATCCATGGTATTCATTCAATCTTGGATAGTGTAGTTCTTTCCTTACATATCACTCATCAAGGAAGCCATATTGTGCCTTTAGTATAAATACATTATTACATCATACATGTGCATCACTTGCACATTTAATATCATTCATACCTAGTTGGTATTAATATCAGGCTTCCTATCAAGAAGCTTCACAGTGCATTAAATCTACGCACTCAAGCCTATACACACCTAGCCCAAACATACATCATTCAAGCTCATTGCTTGCACCCTTTCCATACCATACATGCACATGGACACATCATACTTCCAGATCCTTCTCCCAAGGATCATACTTCCATTCTCAAGACAATTTCCATAGAGATACTCAACACTGATCTTTCCTCTCATTTGGGAGTTTGTAGTCATTCTCATGCTATCCACATGGCCAATTTAACAAACATAATCATAACTATGTCTCCCTTTCTGTATGACAACAACTAGAAAGAAATTTTTATTTCCTCTGGTGTTATAAGATGACTCAATAGCCTGGAAATATTATTTGGGAAAGTCCAATAGTTCCCCAAGGCAACAAGACAGCTTATCAAGATTCTCTTTCATGCCGCAAACCAGTCTTGGTCAACAAATTTCTACAAGGGAATATTTTCCTAAACTCCCTCTTACAGCTATCTGAGTATACCAAGTTATTTCCATATGGTTATCATCCACGTCTAGATATAAATATGACCCATTGGGCTTCTAGAAGTTACACAACACTTCCTTTACCACATTTAGGATCAACATTTAATCAACCATTTTACCTTGTTTATAATAATTTTAATGTCTAATAATATTTGGACTATTCCCTTAAATCCCAGATATAATTTCAAATTATGTTACTTATTAAGTATTCTAGTTCAGAACTCCAGTGTATCTTTAGGTCATAAAAATTCTTAAACATTATACCTAGAATTATTCCTTCTGTCAGGGACGAAGGTCACTCTCCTCCTCCCATAATAATTCTTGCAGACAAGTTTCCTATCCACCAAGAAAGGGAGGATGTTGTGATTTCTCACTCAGTCACTCTATATATCTACAGCTATGTTTATCAACTTGATTAGAAAAACCATGCCCAACAATTCCTGGACCCAGAAACAAAATTTGTTTCTCAGTTCCCTTCAAAACTCAAGATATGCATATGCTCTCCCTTTTCAAAGAATGGTCACCATACTCATTCCTTTGATCATGAGGGGTTAAACACATACACCTGGTTTAATCCTCCATTAAAGAAGTAATTATTAATGCTATGGATCATTTCAATACTTTCACATCCAATTCTTGCTATTAGTTCCCATCAGCATAATCCCACTCCTGTAGGATCAACTTATCATTTCCAAAAAGAAAATGGCATGCTTCCTCTGCCATAGACTAGCATGATTCACTGTTGTTGGGTAAAATCCCAACTAAATTTTTAATCTGCATCCTTCTACTTAAGGAACTTATGCAGATGATTTTTTTTTGGAAGTAATATTCACAACATGCTCATCTTAGCCTCAGTAACCCAATCTTATGTTTGTACAACAACACGTACAATTTCACAATGAAGTCATCTTTTTTATTTGGAAACATTGACAACATATAGTGCAAATTTCCAAAACATTTATTAACAGTAGGAGGTTTCATTCCCTGCTTCAATAGAGGCTTACTAAGCCTCATAGGAATGGGTAAAATATGGTGTTACCCCTTAAGGTCCTCTAATAACATTTTTATGAGATTCGTGCATGAGATCAAGTAGGCCAAGTGTTGTTTCCATGCTCTGATACCAATTTGTAACACAACCAACCCCTAAATACCCTTTCTAGGGATGGGACATCAAATTTTTGTGTTTTCTTGGTTCATTTCCAGTCCCTTACTAAGCAGAACCATCTTATTATTCTCCTCCAAAGTTTACATCTCCCATTATGCTCTTAAACTAGATAGCGGTGTCCTCCTTATTGCACCTCTTTCATCACCTTAGTGAGCAAAATAGAGGTGCTTGCAAGCTTAGTTGGGTTTTCTAAGCAGGATAGCTGTAAGGAAAAGGGTTAGAGAAAGAAATATAAAAGAACAACTAAGAAATAAAACAACAACTAAATTAATGAGCACAGGGACATAAAGACAAAAGAAACAATGAGACCCATCTCACCAATGATAAGGATGATATTAGTGAAAGAAAACACCGAGAAGAAAGAGGACTATGAGTCCCTTCTTCTTCCAAGGGAGGGCTCTTGGACCCCCACAAATAAGCTCTTCTTACAAGTTTGAAAGTGAAAATGAAAATGGTGAAAGAATTCTTTGCTAATCCACTCAAGGGGTGAGATGGATTGCCCAATGCAATGATGCAAGTATACTCTTGGTAAGGATAGAGGATTCCTCAAGAGAATAATGGCAGCATAAATTTGCTATGAATTCCTTGAAAAATGAAGTGTATCCATGGCCTTTTTATAGCATTCCTTTGAGGTATTGTCCAACTAGTTTATACTGTGTAAAGAGGCTAATTAGGGCATTTCTAGGTCTTTAACCAGCCACCCAGTCGAATACAGTCTAGATTTGAGTGTCAAATCAACTTGGAAGCTGAAAAAGAAGTGGGTGGGAGGCCACCCACTCTCATAAATGCGTCGTTTCTCAGGTGCATGGATTTTTGCAACAACAGTCGTGCATCGTGCGCATGTGTGCGATTTCTGCATTTTTGTTTTGCGCATGTGCGCGCGTGCCCTATGTATTCATAGCATCCTTTGATTCTTTCACTAGTTGTATAGTTTTTGACCCTTTGGAAATGATCTTGTGGTAATTTTGATCCATGGGTGACCTCATAACTATTTGACGATGATGAATTCTTGTAACCATTTGCAGATGAAATTTCAATGATAACAGATGCCCCCTGATGGATGAGGTTAGGAGCATACGTATAGCCAAAATCCATCAATGTTTCTTCTACTGAGAGTGTTGTTGTAAGAGAGATCGATAGTGGGGTTGTCAAGAGTTACTCATTGGAGGTAGAAGGGAACCTGTAGAACCCAACCTTCCATAAGGTGTGTAAAAATAAACTGTGTACAAACGAGGCAGGCATGCCCCATGCTCGTGTCATGTAACTAAAAAAGGAATGAAGTGTTGATGTAGACAACTGTAGTGCCCTCAGTGGAGGTCGTGATAAAGGCAGAAGACAATTATATGGAGGAACATACTTTGAACAGTCGGCAGTGATATATGTAAGAAGTATCACAGATTCTGTAGGCATTGATAGCCCAGCCAAGTTCAGAGGTCTTCAGCAAGTATAAGAAATAACTGCAATAGTCGCAAAGTAAGACCTGCCCTAACATGAGAAGATGTTGACATCAAATGTTATGGGGGTCGACGACAGTAGGGAGCAATTGTGGTTCTCCCTATGCCATCCAAGAGCTCTCATGAGAAAGGTCATGAGAGTCAAGATATTGTCGCCCTTCTGGAAAACTGTGCTGATGTCGACAAAAGGGGGATGCGACTCCCAGAAGCAAAGGGCTTCGTGAAATCTACTAGGTGAGGTTAGGAATTAGAGGAGGTACATGGACGAAGTCAAGATATAGGATGACTCAAGACTGCCCTTGGTTGGGGGTATATGTGAGGTAAAAGTGGCCGCAACTATTCAACAAGGTCGAGTGTCAGCGGGACAACAAGACAGGGGATAAGTTGTGCCAGAGGCGGGACAAAGTGAACAAACTCAGAGGGCAGAGGTAAGTGGCCTGTGGGATACTCGGAGTATATGGATGATGTCATCAAGGGTAGATGATAAGCAGTGCCCCAACCAAGGGTGACATGGGTTGATTTTTCCAAAAAAGGGAAGAAGGTCGCCAAAGGTGATGACAAAAAGGTATGTAAATGCAGGAAATAAAGGCATTTGTACAATAAATAAAGAATAATTTGGGATGAGTGTACAAATACAGAAATGGGTGCCCCGATGTAATATGGTTGGCCTAGGTAGGGTGCAATTTTCTTGGAGAACTGGTGGAGGCTGGGGGCCCCATGGGTGGGTTTCTATATGAGGTAGGTGAAATGAAGGAAAATTTGTAGAGGGGCAAATTGATTGTGGATGAAATGGAAGGCTCATGATACTGCGATGATGCAGTCAAAAATAGAACTATGAAGAGATAATCTGGGAGTCTGGTGGGAAAGCTAGCAAAATGAGGAGAAGGAGTATGTGGTTGATTCATGACAAGATGTAAGAATATCGGGACTCCCATCCCTAAAGGGTTTTTGAAAAACAACATGAGTGTCAAAGGCACAAAAGGGTGCTATGAATGGGACAACTCATGTGGGTAAGAGTGCTACCGAGTGACAGTACTAAAGATACAAATGGAGGTGTTGGTATTGCAGAGCTAGAGATGGGGATCCTAGAGGCAAATGTCAGAGGGTGTGACTGGAGATGCAAGTGAGATTCAGAGGGAATGACTACATGCCAGTGCTGAGGATATACCTGAAGGGGTTGTGTTGATGTATGATGACCAAGTACCTACACACATGAAAACCAAATACCCGACGTGAACAATATCTAAAGAGAATCGAACATATGAGCATGTATTTGATAATTTTGAATATGAGCATGCATACCTGGTCGGGGTATGAAAAAATGGCACCCCAGGGGCTCAGGATAAAAAGTGGCCCGGGGACTGTCATGATGTAGGTGACGGGATGTTGATCCTGTGGCTAAAGACGGATCGAAGAATGGACACCCAAAGCTCTCGGAATGGTGAGTGGAAGTTTGGAAAAAGGGCCTATATATAGCTGTAGGGCCCACATTGCCACCTCATTTGTACTTGCTACTAGAGTGACTAGATGAGAAGTATTCAAAGGAGATTTGGAAATTCTGGGCGAATGAGGCAGTCAATCGAGGACCAGTGAGCTTCAGGTTAGTAGTCTTATCATCCTGCATAGAATTAGGGTGTTCATTTTTGGGCAGGGCCTGTACGGAGGGTCGTTCAGGGGGGTTTATGGGTGTGGGCCGCCATGTGCATGGGCGATCCGGAAGTATGCACACACAAGTTCATGCCTGCCATTCGGATGGTCGTGCATGGGGGTGCTTGTAAGGGGGAAAAGGTGCACATGTGGGCTACACAGCCGCGCATGTGTGCGTGACTGTGTAGTGAATAGGCACGTTGTGATGCGCACCTGTTCTCGTGACAGGGGTGCATGGAGGTGACCCTATAGTCTGAAAAGGCACACACTCATGCGTGCCTATGGGATGGACAGGCGCGCCTGAGTGTGCACCTGTGGAGTGAACATGCACACATACATGCACGCCTATGGAGTGAACAGATGCACATGTGTGCACGCCTCTGGGTTAAACAGCCGCACCTTTGGGACAAGGTTGATGGGTATAAAAATTATCTTTTTAATGGTGTTTATGGTCCATATGGCTGACCTAGGACTGTTTTATGTGGCTACAAGCGACCATTGTGCACAATGCCAGTCGGCTAGCGAGAGGGGGATTGGTCCCAGTTGAGGAATGTTGTGGCGATTGAGGATCTGGGGGTTCGTGCGACTTTGGCAGCCTGTGGGCTACTGAATTTCTTTGAGTGCCTATTGATATGGGCGTAGGAGTATCTCCTGCAGTTCCTTATCTAGATGTGGAGTCCATACCTGCATTGTTTCATGGTGCAGGGAAAGGAGATTGCCTTCACTGCGGTGGAGGACATATATTTTTTGGCTGGGCTCCCATTTCGGGGAACACCCCTACTGACAGAGCTAGTATCACCTGCTGACGTGGTGCTAGTGACAGTGGGATGGAGATACTGTTCCAGGAAAAACGTTATGTCAGGCTCTATCATGAGCATCGAGGCAATGGATGCTCTAGTGCATCGTTGTATAGCAGCAATGATAGTGAGGGTGTACGGGTCCCTTGCGACTCAGTGGATTAGTGGTGGTCAACTGAGTGTGATGGAGAGGGTACTAGATGGTGAGCACTTTGCCTGGGGGATTACGCTGCTTTCCAGGATGCTAGGGAAGCTAGACCATTGTCGGTCCACTGATATAGGAGAGTTTTCCTTTGGGTACATCCTAGTGGCCTGGTTTTTGGAGAGGGTGCCTATGTTGCGCCCTAGGATTTTATTGGGCACTCCTGGGGCACGAAAGCTATGACTGAGGCGATGGTCGACTATTTTTCTTTGCCACGGTGGTGGTGAGGGTAGTCATTTCTTCAAGGCTGAGGTAGTGCATTTGTGGCGGTAGATGCCGCAGGTGGTATTGCAGTTCCCATATGCTGGTGTGGACTTCCGGGATGATTCGAACATGGTGTTACCTCTGGGGGAAGTTTTTGATCATCGAGTTATATTGATGAGTTTGATATATAATGTTTGTTTATGAGATAGCATGACATGTGTATTTGGTATAGATGTTGATACTATCTGTTGTTTGTTTGCATGTATAGATGTGGCACCTCGCGGGCGTGAGGTTGAGTTGTTGAGGGCGCTGACTCGCCAGGAGCTAGGGAGACCACTGCGGGGAGGGTCATGGGTAGGAGAGAGATGTCAATGTGAGGACACTGAGGCAAGGCCAACTAAGCCAGAGAGAGCAATGAGGAGACGTTGGTTTGATGACCCAGGTGTCAGGCCATCACATGCTCCTTCGACGGATGCCGGAGCAAATTTTGAGGATATACGCCACCTTCTGGAGGCGGTGCTACAGGGCATGCCTGAGGGAATGTGGTCACATATCCAGGATGAGAGCATCCTGGAGCAGCATGTGGGGATTCCGCCACCATGGCGGACCATGGTATGATGAGAAGCAGCAACAGGTGCTGCTATGACCGGACAGTTACCTCCTGGTCAAGAGGGACCAGTAGTGGGTGGGGGACCACCGCCTGAGGGAGGGGAAGGAGGTGGTGTTGTAGAGGCACCTTGAGTGGTGTTCTATGTATTTTTGTATTTTTGTATATAGGCTGGTGAGCCCATTTTGTACTGAGGTGCTTTACTGGCCTGCAGATACTTGTATTTTTGCATGTAAACATTTGGATGGCACTATGGATTGAGTTATATATACATGAGTATACATTTTGAGATCTATGTGATGTTTTACATGTGTTTTGTTGATGTTTTGATGATGTCTAATCTATTATATGTTATGACAGGTTTTTGATATGTTTATATATGTGTAGAGGTATCTTGATGTGATATATGTCAGTCTAACACAATGTTAGCTAAGTTATCTATAATTTGATTCAAATGTCTTGGAATATGTGTAAATGTGATGGAATCAAAATGTCGAGATAAAAGTCTAACCTGCAGGTATTTGTGAAAGAGGCAAGGATCGCGGACGCGGTACACATTGTTGAGCTGGAGAACAACTAGTTGAGAGTCAAGAAAGACGCTAAGGTGATGAATACAATGATGTTGGGCATCGGCAAGGAGACCAATGACAGCAATGTATTCGGCTTGGTTGCTGATGCTTGAACCTCAACATATGCTGCTCGAATGGAGAATATCATGTGAGGGGGTATAGAGGGACCAAGATGCTGAAGCGAGATTGTGTGTCCAATGGCTGGTGCTGTCGACGTAACCAATGTGGTAGGCCGGTGGAGGAAGCATCTATCAATAGCACAAATGATAGTTTAGACGTGAGGGGTGAAAAAAGATTAAAAACACTATAAAATAAAGAACCTAAAGTAGAAGTGTTATGTTTAGGCATAAAATTTCTTTAAGTATAACCCATTGACGGGTTCTTTGAGAGAGAGGCCTTCGGGAGAGGCCAAGATGTATGCGCCTTTGGTGAGACAATGTTGGATAATTTATGGGCCATGCCATAGTGACTTGAATTTTCCATGACCAAAGGTATCGTGAGCGATATCATAAGCAAGGATGAGGTCGCCTTCGTGAAATGAGCGAAGGTTGACATGGTAGTCAAAGGTGGCTTTGGACCATTTTTTAGCTGCCTCGTTGTTCTGTAATGAGATCAATGATATTCATCCAGGGACTTTAAGTTCAGCAAGCACTGCTCCATTGGAGCAGTGTCGGGTAATAGCTCAATTGTGGTGCGTAAAGTGGGAATTTCGCACTCGATGGGAAGAGTGGCCTCAACCCCATGGACTAGATGAAATGGTGTGAAACCAGTGGCTGTTTTCATAGCCGTACGATAAGCCCATAGGGCAGAAAATAACATGTGATGGCAATTGGTATTATGTTTATTAACCGTGCACTGTAACATGGTCTTGAGGACCTTGTTCACTGCTTCGATCTGTCCGTTAGACTGAGGGTAATATGGTGAGGCAAACTCGTGGGAGAATCCTAACCGAGATGAGAGTTCGACGAAAATCTCATTATCGAAGTGTTTTTCGTGATCGGAAACTAGTTGGAGTGGTACTCTAAAGCAGGATATGACATGGTTAAAGAAAAAACGCGTTGCGGTGTCAGCGGTATTGTTGAAGGTGGGCATAGATTCTGCCCATTTTGTGAAGTAATCAACTGTGACAACAATGTATTTGTGGCCATTGATGGAGGGGGGATTAAAATTCATGATGTTAATGCCCCATTTACAAAAAGGGTCAACAGTGATGACTGGATGAAGAAGAGCAGGTGGTGCTCAGGCTTTGTTGGCGTAAAGCTGACACTTCTTGCATCGTTTCATGGCATGAATGTAATCATTAAACAACGTAGGCCAAAAGTAACCTACTCAGATGATCTTCTGAGTAGTGGATATTCCTGAAATATGGCCCCCACAGGTGCCGCTATGGCAGTCGTTCAAGACTTTATCAGCCTCGTCAATGGTCAAGCATCGACAAAGAATGGTGTCGACCCCTCGCTAGTATAAGATGTCTCTAATGAGGAGGTAGCGAGGGGCCTGATGGAAAATACGTTGATGATCGTCTCGTGAAAGGTGGTTACTGAACTTTTGAGTTTGGAGGTAGACGAGGAGGTCTTCGTACCAAGGATCATCTGAAGTGATGTAAAAGAGGTGTTCATCAGGAAAATCGGTATTGATGGGGGCACTGGTGATATCGGGGGGGAAGGCCATGACAAGTTCGGCCAGGAAGAGAGATTTCTTGCTCTTGGGTGTTGAGAATTCAAGATCGTACTCCTGAAGGATAACGATCCATCGGGAAAATTTGCCATTAATTTGTCGATGACTGAGAAAGTATTGCATAGGGTTGGAATCTGCTATGACCTTAGTTGTGCGTAGCAAAATGTAATGATGTAGTTTCTGGACTGCGAGGACGACTGCCAGGGCTAGTTTCTTTTTGTGTTTATACTTCAACGGTGACCCTGAGAGGCTTTTACTAACGTAATAAATGACATGCTCACGATCGTCATCACCGAGTTGAACAAGAACTCCCTGAGTTGATGAGAATAGTCTTGACCCCTATTTCCACAGGGACATTTTGGAAGAGCCCTTCAGGAGATGATGGTCGTCTGTCATAAGCTCGTAAGGTAATGGCAGAGGGTATGAGTTCAGGGGAGCCAAGTTTCTGCCATACAGATTTGGACATAATGCATGTAGATGCACCTTCATTGATGATACACAGATGAACTGTAATGTTCTATATTTTCACTGGGATTTGGAAAGCGATCAAAGAGGGAAGACGAGGTTCTCTGCTGTCGAGATCAAATGTAATGAGTCGGGTATATGTGGGGTCGACTTCCCCCAAGTCAAAAAGTAATGATTTCCGCTGAGTGGGACAAGTCTGAAGGACTTCTAAGATTGACATAGCAGTCGGGGATTGTGCTAAGTCATCAACGAAACTGCAATTATGAGTTTCCCTAGCTTATGGGTTATGGACATTCTTGCATAATGGGATGTGGGGGATGCGAAGAGGTGGTTCTGTGTTAGGGTGAGGGATCACCAATGGGGGTCCTGTTGATGCGGGAATTGTTTCTGGAGGAATGGGAGGGGAGTCAGCGGGTGCATGGTACTGACGATTACGTGTTTCTAAAAGGATTTCTTCCTCACTGGTGAGGAGGATCGTGCAATCTGCCAGATTGTTTGGATTGAGGTATTGTCCCACCTGAGGTGGGGTAGGTTGCATGTCATGTTGGGTGTTTATCACACCTTGGTGTGGAATAGGATTCTGTAGCATGGCTGGGAGGGTTGTTGCATGTATTGTTGTGGGGCCTGCTGAGGGGCAAGAAGTGCTGGAGGATGTGGTAGACTGCCTGAGTCTTTCAGCTATTTGAAATCATCAATTTGGGGGCAATGACGAGTATAATGACCAAACTCACCACAAAGGGCACAAGGGAAATTGGTTTTGATAGTATTGTTATTTCTCCCTTGACGCCTACTGTTATTGCTCCCCTGGGGGTTTTGATTCCCTTGGTTCTGGTTTCCCCCAGCCGGTTGGTTTTGTTGGGGTTGATTCCCGCCTTGGCCTGGGTTGTTACTATTCCTGTTTCTTCCTTTATTTTTGGCATTATTCAATGGATGGGTCGGATTTTCCATATTCAGTTGTTCAAAATTTTGATATTGCTGAACGGGAGAGGGTTGAACAAAATTCACCCCAGCATGAGGGTGTGGGGGTGTTATGGGTTGTGGAGGACCAAGAAAGGGAAAGTACAGATTCTATGGGGGTTGTGATCCGTAATGTACGTATGAAGGATGATCCGTAATGTGATCCGTATAGTATAAGCTGAGGTAGAGGGGGTACCAGAACTTGTCTGGATAGGTGGGTGTAGTGGGGGGTGTCGACGGTGGTCCACTGATGGGTGGAGGAATAGCAACAGGGTATGGTTGTTGATAAGGGGGTGGGGGGTAATAAGAGGTTCCCCCATACGTCAGTGGATATTGGGGGGTGCCATACATTGGTGGTGGTTGGGGTTGAGGACTGTGGTGTGTGGTATTACCAATCAATCTGTCTATTGGGTGAGACATCCCAGGATTGTCTTGACCAAATGGCACGAGTTTGGGGAGGTCAGGAAGTACTGTGTATAAGTATCATGATTGTGAATAGATGAGGTCGTATTTTTGAGCCTTGTTGATGGCTTCCTCCTCGGATTGAGGGAAGTTGGAAGCTACATCTTTACTGAGGAGAGAGACAAGTGATCTGAGAAACCAGTCAAGACACTGTTGTTTGGTGGTTTTAGCTTTGCACAAACTACATCATCTACGCCACTCATGAATGTGATTAGCGATATGTGTGGATGAGGTTTGTTTGAAATTAGAGAGTAGTTCAAGACCATTGTCATGGTGGATTGGTAATTGGAAGAAGGTCGAAAATTCTTTGGCCAAGGACTCGAAAGTCGCATGGGACCCCAATTTTTCATCTACATACCATTTGGTTGATGGGCCAGTGAGTGTGCGTTGGAATAATCGTAGTATGATGGAATCATCCATAATGTTGTTGGAAGAGCACCATAGGTGGAAATTCATGACATGGTTGGCAGGATCATCTCCTGCCTATCCTTCAAACTTAGGGATGTCTGAAGGTAGTTTGGTGGGCATTGCAGGCCATGTGGGGTCATGCAATATAGGATCATTGGTGAGTTTTCTTAGATCTGGTATGTTAAGAGAGACCAAATATGGAATCTGCAGTGGGGGAGGAGGATTAGCTCCAGCCATGGTGTGAGTGTGTTGTGAACCTGACCCTTGAGGAGGGCTAGATGGGTTGGTACTTCCCCCTGAAGAGGAAGTGGGTCCTCTGCCTCCGTGTAAAGGAGAGAAAGTGGATGAAGGGACTTGGGAAATGGACCCAAGTAATGTGGAACCAAGTAAAGTTGATCCTAGAGCAATGGCACTCACATGAGTGTGTGAAGGTGGTGTCGATGAGGTGGAAAGACTAGGAACTCCCCCTAAAATAGGAGGGAGGTTTAGTAAGCTTCTGGAAGGACCAGGGTTTTGTGGGTCCCCTATGATGTCTGACTAGCTGAGTGGATGTGTGTGAAATTTGATGACAGAAAGTAAACAAGAACCTTTATTGAAAATTTTGAACTTTACACAATATATATATCCAAATCAAAATGTAGTCAGAAGTGAATCATACATAAAGTGGTTTGAAAAAGAAGCATATATGTGGATAAGTGGGTTTTGTCTACGTGGGGAATCAAAGAAAACAAATGCTCATGTCCTAAAAGACATAACGTCCTTCCTCTCAAATAGCACTGGACCTTCCAATAGTACTCAACAGTGGGGTCTGAAGTCACCAGAAGAGAAACTAGTGAAGGATGAAATAATCGGTTATAATGAGGGGTAAAGGGGGCATATCCCGAAAGAGTTGGCAATATTTCCCAATAGCCACACAAAATCCAATCAAGGTGCAATTGCAGCCCACAATTGCCACCTAGGTAGATGTCCTAAAATTTGGTCACTAGGTACCTCGGTCAAAGTGCGACATTTAGATTTTCGGCCTAAGAAATGGGTCACGCGCCGGATCCCATCCAAGAGGTGGGTGCCTCAAGGGGGGACACACATAACAACCGGACCTCGGCCTTCAACCCTTCACGGGTATCTCCCTTCCTTATGGTGTTAGGAACACTTGACTTGGAGGATTTTCAGTTCCCTATTTGACAACTTCTATGGTTTTGATAATGTGGGAACTAGATGACGGGGAGTTATTTGGATGCCTATCCCCGAAATCTTACCTAGATTAAAAAAATTATTTTGGCACCTCCTGTGGAGGAAAACTTAGTGATTTTTTAGAAAAATTTTAGATGTAGATGTTTTGAGAGGTTGGGGGTGTGAACCAACCTTATTGAAATTAAATGGGAGTGGATAGTTTCTTCAAGAAAAGGGGTGGGGTGTTTTAGAATCCCTTTGGAGGAAAATTACTTTGACCTTCACATTTCAAGAAGAAACTATGTGAGTGATAAGTGACTTTTGTGTGTGAATGAGTGAAAGTGTGCCAATTTTTAATGAATTAGGTGTCACCTTGCTGCATGTGGACTTTGCTTGATCCTTACAAGTGTTGATCACCTAATTAACTAAGTGTCTTTCGTACAACCTTGGGTAATTCAAAAGTCCCTAGGAAGCTAGCATGTGGACATGTGGGTCCGTTACTATTCCTTTAACTCCCTATTGTGATTTAATCTAAGAAAAGCTTTGAAACTATCCTATATTGTAATCATGTGGGCATGTATGGGCCCGTTACAAAACCTTTAAACTTCCCTAATGATTTGATATAAGAAAGTAAATTTCAACACTATCCTATCTTTGTAGCATGTGGGCATGTATGGGCCCGTTACAATCTTAAGATGTGTTTGAAAAAATAAACTAAGAGGAGTCCCAAGAAGGGTTGTTGTCCTCTCCTAAAGGTTTTAATCTCTTTAAGGGAGATGAAATTGTTCTACAATCTTTTTCTGATTCTCAAGGTTGCTTGGAGGCACGAGAGAAGAGCATACTAAGCGATTGTTATCCAACTTCTAGTCCCAATGCAAGTTAGATGTGATTACAAATGATTTCCAACTTATAGTTTTAGTCAAAACAAGCCATCCATGTGGCAAAAATGAAATCAAAAGAGGAAATAATGATTTTTAAACCTCCTAAGTGCCTATGTGTTTTGACTAATCCCTTTATATGAAGAGGGGACTAAGTGTAGTGCAGCTTAAAACATGCATGAAATCACTTTTAAGAAGGCTAAAGGCCTTTCCCAAATCTCAAAATCCTTACAATGTGATTTTTTTGCATAGGTGCGCGGGTCTTAGTGGAGACAGAGGTGCACTGAGCGCATGTGCGCAGACAGAAAGAAGCTAATGGGCGCAGGTGTGCAGAAAAGAACTGTGACTTAAGCGCATGTGTGCATCATGCACGTCTGTGGGCCGAAAAACCCGCGCATAGGTGACACATGGCCGTGAATGAAAATTTCGGATGGAATTCTCTCAATTCAACTTGGAATTGGATGATTAGCAGGTTGTCTTAGGCCGGTTAATGCACCTGCAAGTTAAATAGACCAAAAGAAGAGCTAGAAAAACCCAAATGGGGTAGGAAATTAATACCTTTCCTCGGTGGATTCGCCAATCTATTGTGCCTCTTTCGTCACCTTAGTGAGCAAAATAGAGGTGCTTGCAAGCTTAGTTAGGTTTTCTAAGCAGGACAGTTGTAAGGAAAAGGGTTAGAGAAAGAAATATAAAAGAACAAGTAAGAATTAAACTAAGAAATAAAATAACAACTAAATTAATGAGCATAGGGACATAAGGACAAAAGAAAGAATGAGACCCATGTCACCAATGATAAGGCTGATATTAGTGAAAGAAAACACCGAGAAGAAAGAGGACTATGAGTCCCTTCTTCCTCCAAGGGAGGGCTCTTGGACCCCCACAAATAAGCTCTTCTTACAACTTTGAAAGGGAAAATTAAAATGGTGAAATAAAATAGAAGGCTGACTTGTTATGCTACGCAAGCACCCTCTACTTCATTAAATTAAACTTACAGGACCTTGCTTCATGTGTATAAATATGCAAGATAAATTATGTGCCAAATTTATGTATCTTCTTGTAAATGTTTATGTGTGAGGAATTGTTCTTTTAGATTGTTAAATATGTACTTTAAATAAATACACAGTAACACAACTTGCAACAAATAAACCATCAAACTCAGAACAATCACAACATGATAAAGGAGTTCACCCCCCTCCGAGCTACATCTCCTTGAGCCTCCATCAATGGACTTGGCTCTCTGGGATTAATTTGTCAAAAGTTCTTTTACAAGTTTCTGCTCAACTCCAATGGAAATTCTGACTGTACCATTGGGATCAGAACACATAAAAACCCAAAAAATGACTAATAAAACTCTGAAAACGGATTATGCCTCATCCGGGCATGACCTCTTCTACATGTGGCCTTAAGCTTCCATGAGCTTCTCTATGGAAAAAACACCTGTAAAAGTCCTCAAAATCCTCTGAAACTTGTCCCAATGTGTTCAAAGCATAACAATTAGCCAAAAAATGATTATTCAATCACAGAAAACAAACATAGGCTCACCAAAACATGTTCTCAATCAATGAGATCTTTAAGCTCCCCGGAGCTTGCTGAAACTTCAATAGCTAAAAAACTATAAATGAAGTCTTCAAATGGCCTTGATAACAGTGCCAATGGATCCAGGATGTCCAAAAACCCATAGCTGGGCTTTTACAGCACCTCAATTGGCCAAAAGATGAAGAAGATAGGCCTCTTGGAAGTCCCCCCTTCAAGCTTGTTGTCTCTGCATCTACAAAACGCACCCTTGTGTCATGAACCTGGCACACACGCAATTTAAAGCATGAAAACCCAGCACCGGGTGCAATCGCACCAATGATACAAACTGTAGGACGGTTATGGGCACGCCAGCCCTTGACCGCCTAGCACCTGGGCACATAAGGTTCATATGACCGCGTGCTATGGAAAATAGGGCCAAACGGTTGAAACCACGCCAACCATACTAACTCCCCGCGCTCCGGTCATGGGCACATGGCATAATACCATAAGACCGCGGCTTAACACATTACAAACATAAAACCCCACGCACCCTTTCAACATAGAGCATGGTCATATAAATATAACCCATGTGACCGAGGTGTTGGTTATGGTTTACATTCCTGCACGATACATATGTATACGGTCACATAACAAATGATATGACCACGGGTCGGGGCTAAGCCCCGGCCCAACCCCCCGCCAAACTTTACAAATTGAAAATTCAAATACAATATAACTCATATACATAGAAAGGCACAACCGGTGGTCTGTTGGTTGGACGGACTTTGTGAAGTCACTATGCGGTGGGGAGGTCCGGGGGTCGAACCCCACAGACTCCAACATAATTTTACAAAACAACCAAAAGCCAATAAAGGGGTGCCACATGGCAGCCCATGACTGGGCCACGTGGCACCATACCATTTGCCAATTAAATGCCATGTGTCAACAAATGATTCACCCAAATCTACCAATCCAAAACTGCCACGTCATCACATGCCATGTCATCGTATGGTTGTACGGCCCTGCCACATTAGCCTGTACGGACTGTACAGACTGTACAGTCAGCGTCCTTTTTTGCATGTTTGACATTCCGAACAGATTGTAATATCTCTCGCTCCCGATGTCTATTTGAGACGAAACGAGTTGCGTTGGGTTCGCAACGATGAGGGCTATGCTCCTGTTTGTTTTGAGGCAATTCCAAGAACTTTGATTTTTGATCTAAAATTTGACCCCTGGTCCAGATTTTGATCACACCCAGTCGAATCCAATCCATATTTGAGTGTCAAATTAACTTGGAAGCTGAACCAGAAGTGGGTGGGAGGCCGACCACTCTCATAAATGCGTCGTTTCTCAAGTGCGCGGCTTTTTGCGACAACAGTTGTGCATCATGTGCATGTGCACGATTTCTGTGTTTCTATTTTGTGCATGTGCGCACGTGCCCTGTGTATTCATAGAGCCCTTTGATTTTTGCACTAGTTGTATTTTTTTTACCCTTTGGAAATGCTTTTGTGGTAATTTTGGTCCATGGGTGACCTCATAACTATTTGAAGATGCTGGATTCTTGTAACCATTTGTGGATGAAATTTCAGTGATAACACTCCTCATGACCTTGGGCATAAAATTGGAAGCTAAGATTCTATTTAGCAAAGGTTTCAGCGCTTCAGAACTCCCGATCTTTGAGATTTCCAATGGTGTTGTCGAATTTAATAAATCGTTGAACAATGCAGGGAATCAACGGTCCATGTCCTCTGTCGATATCATATGTTTAAAAAGGGGCTCGACATTCAGCATGGAACACTCTTTTTTTTCTAATCCCCAAAGTCCTGAAATATCACCATGTGGCCTTCGCCCTTCAGCAATCGGTGTTTGGAATTTAGCATTGAACATCCTATGTTTCAGTTTTTCAATTGTTGTTGGTCCATCAACATTCAGTGATCGATGATCGTCTTTGGAACTTCCTTTATCAAGCTACACTCAAATAATTTGAATTCTTTCCACGTGGGTTTGGCCCTTTGGTGATCAGTGATTTACGTCAAATGTTCCTATATTGTACCTCGCCCTAAATCTTCCGAACGATGAAGTAATCCAAACTCTCGGAGTCCTGATTACATCACCAACCACGTTGGCCATCCGAGAATGAACCAGAAGTTGACACGCGGTGAGGGTCAAATGGTGGCATGTGTCCTCACTAAGGGGGTGACACGTATCATGCTTTAATAGTCATAAAGGTTCTGTGCATCAGCCAAATATGGGTGACATGTGGCACGTTGGTTGTGGGTCCATGTCACCTGGGATGACATCAGTGAGCCACCTTAACCCCCATCATATGGTTGGGATGTATCCACATAGATCCATAGATCCACAATCCTTGTTACTTCGTGGCTCTAGGCTTTGAAGCTCACTGAATCCTATCGATGAAATCCCCCAAAGAGCCAAGTCTTCAGACTCTCGAATCTAGCACCACACGTCCTCTTCCTCCCAATGACCAACATTTATTTTGGCATTCACAACTTCATAGGTTTCATACTTCATAGACTCTTGGCTAGTTTCCTCTGAAATATGAAGTCTCTGGACTATGGGATCGCTTGCCACGTACCCACTCATCCAACGGTCCTAGCTCAACGGAAAAAACTTGGCAGGGGATGAGTAGGGCCCACGTGTCGCTTCACGACGCATTCACAGTTAGTTGGGTAGTTGAGGGTGAGTCCCTTAGATCAATGGTTGGGAGGGATTTCAAAGGATCCGAAGATCGACGATCCATGTCACTTCATCAGTTTGACATTCGGGTGTTCGATGTGCATCTTTCGACATTCCTTCCAAATCACGACAGATCTATCGCCATGTGTACCTAGCATCTATGACTAGGATTTACTCCAGCTTGCAGAGCTTTGGGGAAAACTCACGCATCTCGAAATCATCGAATACCCAAAATATCGGATAACCATTGATCTGTGGACATGTTTCCCTCCATTATCAATGGTCTAGATTAACTAGGTGACTCTGACATTTGGGAGTTTTGGCGCTAAAAAACTCTTATTCCCTCGAAGTAGCACTTCATCAAAGCACTTAATTCTTCCCTTCCTACGTTCAATATAATGGTTGAGAGAGATCTGAATTTGATCCCTTATTCAACGACCCTCATCGATTCACGAATTCATCCTTCGACTGTTTTCGAGGATTATGGAGTCACAAGTCCCGAAGCCAAAAGAGTTGTCTCCTTTCAGACTAACGCAAGGTTCCTAGGCCCCGATCACATGGGTTGTTTGGGAAACTTGCTGTCTAAGAACTAATATTCTTAGAAGAAAATGGGTTAAGGACGAGCATGAGCCCTCGGTCATATGGGTGGATAGTCTAAAGGGAAAATTCCCTTCTCCCATAGAGATGAACTTGACATTCCCGCTAAGGTGAATTCAAAGGATCAACAGGACTTAGATGTTTCAGTCAATCCTACCCCAACTCTCCTGTGGATTCACATCCCATGACTCTCTAATAGGTAAACTAAGATAACTCAAAGATCATATAAATATAACAGCTTATAGAAATCAAAGAGAATTTCTAATAATTTTTCAAATACTGAAAGACTGAATCATAAACACAAACATTTCATCATCACATACAATATAATAAACAGAGTATGAAAATACTTATCTATTTCAGATTATAACCAACGAAATGACTGTGGGTGTTTTCCTTTCCACTCAACCATAGGCTCAGAAGAATTCACTCTTATCATTCTGGCCACTCCTGTGCCAAACCATGATAACACTAGGTAAATTTCACAGTTTCTCAGGGATTCTTTCTTTGTCACGGTTTCTCCTTTTGTCGAATGTTATGGGGGTCGACGACAGCAGGGAGAAATTGAGGTTCACCCTGTGTCATCCGAGAGATCTCATGAGAAAGGTCATGAGATTCAAGATACTATCGCCCTTATGGAAAACTGTGTTGATGTCGACAAAAGGGGGATGCAACTCCTAGAAGAAAAGGGCTTCGTGAAATCTACTAGGTGAGGTTAGGAATTAGAGGAGGTACATGGACAAAGTCAAGATGTAGGATGACTCAAGATTGCCCTTGGTTGGGGGTATATGTGAGGTAAAAGTGGTCACAACTATTCAACAAGGTCGAGTGTCAGCGGGACAACAAGACAGGGGATAAGTTGTGCCAGAGGCGGGACAAGGTGAACAAACTCAGAGGGCAGAGGTAAGTGGCTTGTGGGATACTCGGAGTATATGGATGATGTTGTCAAGGGTAGATGATAAGTAGTGCCCCAACCAAGGGTGACATGGGTTGATTTTTCCAAAAAAGGGAAGAAGGTCTCCAAAGGTGATGACAAAAAGGTATGTAAATGCAGGAAATAAAGGCGTTTGTACAATAAATAAAGAATAATTTGGGATGAGTGTACAAATACAAAAATAGGTGCCCGATGTAATATGGTTGGCCCAGGTAGGGCACAATTTTCTTGGATAACTGGTGGAGGGTGGGGGCCCCATGGGTGGGTTTCTGTATGAGGTAGGTGAAATGAAGGGAA
Organism: Picea mariana; assembly: GCA_032191745.1. Classification (NCBI taxonomy): domain Eukaryota; kingdom Viridiplantae; phylum Streptophyta; class Pinopsida; order Pinales; family Pinaceae; genus Picea; species Picea mariana. The sequence goes on along the minus strand of JASDQU010014546.1, from coordinate 52,501 downwards.
ATTTGTAGAGGGGCAAACTGATTGTGGATGAAATGGAGGGTTCATGATACTGCGGTGATGCAGTCAAAAATAGAACTGTGAAGAGATAATCTGGGAGTCTGGTGGGAAAGCTAGAAAAATGAGGAGAATGAGTATGTGGCTGATTCATGACAAGATGTAAGACTATCGGGACTCCCATCCCTAAAGGGTTTTTGAAAAACAACATGAGTGTCAAAGGCGCAAAAGGGTGCTATGAATGGGACAACTCATGTGGGTAAGAGTGCTACCGGGTGACAGCACTGAAGATACAAATGGAGGTGTTGGTACTGCAGAGCTGGAGATGGGGATTCTAGAGGCAAATGTCAGAGGGTGTGACTGGAGATGCAAGTGAGATTCAGAGGGAATGACTACATGCTAGTGATAAAGGATATACCTGAAGGGGTTGTGTTGATGTATGATGACCAAGTACCTGCACACATGAAAACCAAATACCCGACGTGAACAATATCTGAAGAGAATCGAAAATACGAGCATGTATTTGATAATTTTGAATATGAGCATGCATACTTGGTCGGGGTATGAAAAAATGGTGCCCCAGGGGCTCAGGATAAAAAGTGGCCCGGGGACTGTCATGATGTAGGTGATGAGATGTTGATCCTATGGCTGAAGACGGATCGAAGAATGGACACCCGAAGCTCTCGGAATGGTGAGTGGAAGTTTGGAAAAAAGGCCTATATATAGTTGTAGGGCCCACATTGCCACCTCATTTGTACTTGCTGCTAGAGTGACTAGACGAGAAGTATTCAGAGAAGCTTTGAAAATTCTGGGAGAACGAGGCAGTCAATCGAGGACCGGAGAGCTTCAAGTTAGTAGTCTGATCATCCTGCATAGAATTAGAGTGTTCATTTTTGGGCAGGGCCTGTACGGAGGGCCATACAGGGGGGTTTATGGGTGTGGGCCCCCATGTGCACGGGCGATCCGGAAGTATGCACACACAAGTTCATGCCTGCCATCTGGATAGTCATGCATGGGGGCACTTGTAAGGGGGACAAAGGCACGCATGTGGGCTACACAGCCGCACATGTGTGTGTGACTGTGTAGTGAATAGGCGCGCTATGATGCACACCTGTTCTCATGACAAGGGTGCATGGAGGTGCCCCTATAGTCTGAACAGGCACAAACTCGTGCGTGCCTATGGGATGGACAGGCGCGCCTGAGTGTGAGCCTGTGGAGTGAATAGGCGCGCATATGTGTGCGCCTGTGGAGTGAACAGACGCGCATGTGTGCACGCCTCTGGGTTAAATAGCCGCACATTTGGAGCAAGGTTGACGGGTATAAAACTTATCTTTTTAATGGTGTTTATGGTTCATGTGGCTGACCTAGGACTTCTTTATGTGGCTGCAAGTGATCATTGTGCACGATGTCAGTTGACTGGCGAGAGCGGGATTGGTCCCAGTTGAGGGATGCTGTGGCGATTGAGGATCCGGGTGTTCGTGCGACTTTGGCAGCCTGTGGGCTACTAGAGTTCTTTGAGTGCCTATTGATATGGGCATAGGATTATCTCCTGTAGTTCCTTATCCGGATGTGGAGTCCAGACCTGCATTGTTTCATGGTGCGGGGAGAGGAGATTGCCTTCATTGTGGTGGAGAACATATATTTTTTGGCTGGGCTCCCATTTCGGGGAACGCCCCTACCGATGGAGCCGGTATTACCTGTTGACGTGGTGTTAGTGACAGTGGGCTGGAGATATTGTTCCAGGGAAAAATTTATGTCAGGCTTTGTCGTGAGCATCGGGGCAATGGATGCTCTAGTTCATCATTGTATAGCAGCGATGATAGTGAGGGTGTATAGGTCCCTTGTGACTCAGTGGATTAGTGGTGGTCAACTGAGTGTGATGAAGAGGGTACTGGATGGTGAGCACTTCGCCTAGGGGCTTACACTGCATGCCAGGATGGTAGGGCAGCTGGACCATTGTCAGTCCACTGATACAGGAGAGTTTGCCTTTGGGTACATCCTAGTGGCCTGGTTTTTGGAGAGGGTGCCTATGTTGCGCCCTGGGATTTTATTGGGCACTCCTGGGGCACGAGAGCTATGACTAAAGCGGTGGTCGACTATTTTTCTTTGCCATGGTGGTGGCAAGGGCGGACATTTATTCACGGCTAAGGTGGCACAGGTGTGGCGGTAGATGTCGCAGGTGATATTGCAGTTTCCATATGCTAGTGTGGACTTCTAGGATGATCCGGACATGGTGTTACCTCCAAGGGAGATTTTTGATCATCGAGTTATATTGATGATTTTGATATATAATGTTTGTTTATGAGATAGCATGACATGTGTATTTGGTATAGATGTTGATACTATCTATTGTTTGTTTGTATGTACAGATGTGGCACCTCGCGAGCGTGAGGTTGAGTTGTTGAGGGCGTTGACTCGCCAGRAGCCGGGGAGACCGCCGCGGGGAGGGTCATGGGTAGGAGAGAGACGTCGGCATGAGGACGTCGAGGCAAGGCCAGCTGAGCTAGAGAGAGCAGCGAGGAGATGCATGTTTGATGACACAGGTGTTGGTCCATCACATGCTCCTTCGACGAATGTTGGAGAAGATTTTGAGGATATACGCCGCCTCCTGGAGGCGGTGCTACAAAGCATGCTTGAGGGCATGTGGTCGCATATCCAGGATGAGGGCATCTTGGAGCAGTGTGTGGGGATTCCTCCACCATGGCGGACCGTGGTATGACGAGCAGCAGTAGCAGGTGCTGCTATGACCAGACAGTTACCTCCTAGTCAGGAGGGACCAGTAGTGGTTGGGGGACCACCGCCTGAGGGAGGGGCAGGAGGTGGTGCTCTAGAGGCACCTTGAGTGGTGTTCTATGTATTTTTCTATTTTTGTATATAGGTTGGTGAGCCCATTTTGTACCGAGGTGCTTTACTGGCCTATGGATACTTGTATTTTTGTATGTAAACATTTGGATGGCACTATGGATCGAGTTATATATACATGAGTATAAATTTTGAGATCTATGTGATGTTTTACATGTGTTTTGTTAATGTTTTGATGATGTCTAATCTATTATATGTTATGATAGGTTTTTGATATGTTTATGTATGTGTAGAGGTATCTTGATGTGATATATGTCAGTCTAACACAATGTTAGCTAAGTTATCTATAATTTGATTCAAATGTCTTGGAATATGTGTAAATGTGATGGAATCAAAATGTCGAGATAAAAGTCTAACCTACAGGTATTTGCGAAACAGGCAAGGATCGCGAACGCGGTACACATTGTTGAGCTAGAGAACGACTAGTTGAGAGTCAAGAAAGATGCTAAGGTGATGAATACAATGATGTTGGGCATTGGCGAGGAGACCAATGATGACAATGTATTCAGCTTGGTTGTTGGTGGCTGAACCCAAACATATGTTGCTCGAATGGAGCATATCATGTGAGGAGGTATAGAGGGCCCAAGCTGTCGAAGCGAGATTGTGCATCCACTGGTTGGTGTTGTCGACGTAACCGATGTGGTAGGTCGGTGGAGGAAGCATCTGTCAATAGCACAAATGATAGTTTAGATGTGAGGGGTGAAAAAAGATTAAAAACACTATAAAAGAAAGAACCTAAAGTAGAATTATTATGTTTAGGAATAAAATTTCTTTAAGTATAACCCGTTGACAGGTTCTTTGAGAGATATGTCTTTGGGAGAGGCCAGGATGTATGCACCTTTGGTGAGACAATGTTGGATAATGTATGGGCCATGCCATAGTGACTCAAATTTTCCATGACCAAAGGTATCGTTAGCGATATCGTAAGAAAGGACAAGGTCGCCTTCGTGAAATGAGAGAAGGTTGACATGGCGGTCAAAGGTGGCTTTGGATGATTTTTTAGCTACCTCGTTGTTCTGTAATGAAGATCGATGATATTCATCTAGGGAATTTAAGTTCAGCAAGCGCTGCTCCATTGGAGCAGTGTCGGGTAATAGCTCAATTGCGGTGTGTAAAGTGGGAATTTTTCACTCAATGGGAAGAGTGGCCTCAACCCCATGGACTAGATGAAATGGTGTGAAACCAGTGGTTGTTTTCACAGCCGTACGGTAAGCCCATAGCGTGGAAAATAACATGTGATGCCAATTGGTCTTATGTTTATTAACCGTGCACTGTAACATGGTCTTGAGGACCTTGTTAACTGCTTCGATCTATCCATTAGACTTAGGGTAATATGGTGAGGCAAACTTATGGGAGAATCCTAACCAAGATGAGAGTTCGATGAAAATCTCATTCTCGAAGTGTTTCCCATGATCGGAAACTAGTTGGAGTGGTACTCCAAAGCGAGATATGACATGGTTAAAGAAAAAACGCGTTGCGGTGTCAGCTTTATTGTTGAAGGTGGGCATAGCTTTCACCCATTTTGTGAAGTAATCGACTGTGACAACAATGTACTTGTTGCCATTGCTAGAGGGGGGATTACAAGTCATGATGTCAATGCCCCATTTACAAAAAGGGCCGGCAGTGATGACTGGATGAAGAAGAGTAGGTGGTGCTCGAGCTTTGTTGGCGTAAAGATGACACTTCTCGCATTGTTTCATGGCATGAATGCAATCGTGAAACAAGGTAGGCCAAAAGTAACCTGCTCGAATGATCTTCTAAGCAGTGGATATTCCCAAAAGATGGCCCCCATAGGCACCACTATGGTAGTCATTCAAGACTCTATCGACCTCGTCAATGGTCAGGCATCGACAAAGAATGGTGTTGACCCCTCGCTGGTATAAGATATCTCCGATGAGGAGGTAGTAGGGGGCCTGATGGAGAATACGCCAATGATCGTCTCGTGAAAGGTGGTTACCAAACTTTTGAGTTTAGAGGTAGACGAGGAGGTCTTCGTACCAAGGATCATTTGAAGTGATGTAAAAGAGGTGTTCATCACGAAAGTCAGTATTGACGGGGGCACTGGTGATATCAGGGGGGAAGGCCGTGACAAGATCGGCGAGGAAGAGAGATTTCTTGCTCTTGGGTGTTGAGAATTCAAGATCGTACTCCTAAAGGATAACGATCCATCGGGCAAATTTTCCATTAATTTTCCGATGACTGAGCAAGTATTGCATAGGGTTGGAATCTGCTATGACCTTAGTTGTGCATAGAAAATGTAATGACGTAGTTTCTGGACTGCGAGGATGACTGCCAGGGATAGTTTCTCTTTGTGTTTATACTTCAAGGGTGGCCCTGAGAGGTTTTTACTAACGTAATAAATGACATGCTCACGATCGTCATCACCGAGTTGAACGAGAACTCCTGCTACTGAGACAACTGATGTTGATATGTAGAGGATATAGTCGCGATTGTAGTCGGGTGCACTAATTAAAGGGGCGTTGGAGAGTGTCATTTTAAGATCGTCAAATGACTTCCGGGCATGTTCATCCCAGTAAAATGGGATTTTGTGGTGTAGTAAGCAAAGGAAATCATGTGCAGGAGTGGCATAGTCGGGGACAAATCACCGTAGGAAGTTAGCTTTTCCTTGTAGGCTCTAGAGTTGACGTAAATTCTGGGCAGGTGGAATTTCGATGATAGCTTGGACTTTGAGGGGGTCCATGGTAATACCTCTTTGGGAAATGATGAATCCGAGGAGGCGCCCCACAGTGATGCATAATACGCACTTGAGGGGATTCAAGAAGATGTTGTATTGATGGCACTGTTGGAAGATGATCCGTAAATCATCAAGATGTTGGGTGCATTTCTTGGATCGGGTTGTGAGGTCATCCAAGTATGTGAGGATGATATGAGCCAGATCGTGAAAAATGTATGTCATAGCCTGTTGGAAAGTGGCACCAGCATTCTTTAATCCAAAAGAAATGACACGATATGAAAAAGTACCCCAAGGGGTAGTAAATGTGGTTTTGTACTAATCGGCTGGGTGAATTTGGATTTGATTATAACCAGAGAAACCATCCATGAAGGATAGAGCCTCGTGGCCTATGCAGTCGTCGATAATTTGATCGATGAAAGGCATTGGAAAGTTGTGTTTGGCACATGCATGATTGATATTGTGAAAGTCCGTGCAGACGTGGATAGTGCCCTGTTTTTTATTAACAGGTACAGGGTTGGAAACCCATGAGGTATAGGCGATGGGATAAATGAACCCAGCCATGCGTAATTTGTCAATCTCGGCTTTGATGGCCGGTGCTTTGGATGGGTGTAGTAGTTGTAGTTTTTAATGAACTGGTGTAATGTTGGGCCAGTTGTCGATGCGATGTTCGATGATAGAGGGATCAAGGCCAGGAATTTCTGTGTATGACCAGGCAAAAATGTCCCAATATTCCTGGAAGAGAGTTTTATAGGTGGTGATTTCTTGAGGAGTGCAAGCGACTCCAATGGTGATTTCCTCGACGACGCCATTTTTGATGGAAATGTCGATTTTGATGGTTGGGGAAATGTTGGCCATGTTGCCTTCTTCAAAAGAATCAGTGGCAGGAATGGGGTTGTTGAACCAGTCGATATGCCCTGATGGGATAAAATCCTTGGTTTCGACCGCGTACGTGGGGTGTTGGTTAGGAGGCGTGGAGACTTTTGTGGAAATAAGAGAAATCGGTGGTGTAGCGCATCCCATGGGTAGTCGGGGGTGTTTAACTCTTCGAGTATTTCCTCATCACAGTGGAATTGATGGGACTACAAGGGGTCGTGAAGAGTGATATCGGTGACTGTTGTCGTGTGGCTGCCCCCTGGTGATGAAGAATCAGGTGGAACATCACAATGAAATTGAAATGGTTCGCTCGACATAAACCAAATATCAAAGTACTGAGGAGTACCCGTGGTAGTTGGATGTAAAATTTTCATAGAGAAATGAGAGGGAGAATTGGGGGGATTTGGGGGTGAATCCTCAGATAAGTCATCCAAGAACCACGGAGGTGTTGGGAGGGCCTCAGGTTTGGGAGAAATGATATGAAGAACCTCTAGTGATGAGGTAAGGTCAACCATCAATTATGTAGAGGTTTGAATCAGGGCCAATTGGTGTTGCATGTATTCAATTATCATAGGACACTAGTATGTAAAATGATCGAAGGATTCACATAAAGAGCAAGGGCATCTCATACGTTCATTGACTAAAGTTGTGACGTAATGGATGTCAGTGATTTTTGGTAGGGATGACATAGCTATACTGGGTTTTCTCTGGAAGCTTTGGCGTACTGCGGCTAATGCCTGCCAAAAGCATGCCAGTGCTGGGCAATGGTGTGTATAATGGCCATGTTCTGAACATATAACGCAAGCGAATTTGGTTCGTAGACCTTTACTACTTGAGTGAGGGGTGGTAACGACGGTACTTTCTACGGTGGTGAGTGTTGATGGAGTTTGATTGAGTGGAATCAAGTTCCGTAACTCCGATAGAGATGGGAAGTTGTTGGTTTGGTGTCCATGTTTCTCACATAGCGTGCAAGGGAGGTCGATGCACGGGGGAAGTGGAGCTATGGGCTCCTTCTTCTTTCGTCTGCCCCCAACTGTGGCAGGGAGAGTAGTGAGTGGGGGTGGAGAGGGTATGGTGGGAGTGAGTATGGGAATTGTCATTGGGATTCCTTCCATTTGGGGGGGAAGGGATGGTTGAATGACCTTCTCTGGTGGATGTAAATACCAAACTGGAATTGCTAACACCATATTAGGGAGGGTAAGTGTTGCGGCTACTTGGAAAGATTATATGCTAGGTGGAGGGTAAAAGAAGGGGATCTGAGTAATGTCTTGGGGAACTATCTCCCAAACTGGGATATGTCCTTGGGGAGAGGTGAAATCGTGGACTGTTGAATTTGACGAGTTCACGGGAGGCTCGTGAAGAGGGAGCTCTGCGACTAGTGGGATGTCAGATATGATAGAAGCCTCCCTAGGAGGAAGGGTATCCTCTATGTTAGTTCCGTTGGATGAGACGGCGCATACTTGATTGGAAGGATGAAATAGCGGTGGTGCTCCATGGTAAGTGCCTAACATGGATGGATCTTTGAAAATTCTGGGACCCATTTCGATGAGTGGGTATGCGTCATGACTCCTGTGGATCAGAGGGAGAATGTTATCGATGTTGGCAAAAGGGTTAGGCTCGTAATGTGAGACTTGGTCAATGGTAACGATCTTCTCGTTGTGGGGGAACATCATTGTTTGAAAGATGGAAGAGGCAACTGCCTTCATAGCATACATGTAGCTACGACTGAACAAGATATTATAATCGAGTGGGGCGTCGATAACTTCAATGTCGATGAGAATAGTCTTGCCCCCAATTTCTATAGGGACATTTTGGAAGATCCCTTCAGGAGATGATGGTTGTCTGTCATAAGCTCGTAAGGTAATGGAAGAGGGTATGAGTTCAGGGGAGCCAAGTTTCTGCCATACAAATTTGGACATAATGCATGTAGATGCACCTTCATTGATGATACACTGATGAACTGTAATGTTCTATATTTTCACTGGGATTTGGAAAGCGATCAAAGCGGGAAGGCGAGGTTCTCCACTGTCGAGATCAAATGTAATGAGTCGGGAATCTGTGGGGTCGACTTCCCCCAAGGTGAAAAGTAATGATTTATGCTAAGTGGGACAAGTCTGAAGGACTTCTAAGATTGACATGGCAGCCGCGGATTGTGCTAAGTCATCAACCAAACTACAATTATGAGTTTCCCTAGCTTGTGGGTTGTGGACATTCCTGCACAATGGGATGCGGGGGATGCAAAGAGGTGGTTCTGTGTTAGGGTGAGGGATCACCAACGGGGGTCCTGTTGATGCGGGAATTGTTTCTGGAGGAATGGAAGGGGACTCAGCGGGTGCATGGTACTGACGATTACGTGTTTGCAGAAGGATTTCTTCCTCACTGGTGAGGAGGATCATGCGATCTGCCAGATTGTTTAGATTGAGGTATTGTCCCACCTGAGGTGGGGTAGGCTACGTGTCCTGCTGGGTTTTTATCACACCTTTGTGTGGAATAGGATTCTACAGCATGGCTAGGGGGGGTTGTTGCATGTATTGTTGTGGGGCCTGCTAAGGGGTAGGCGGTGTTGGAGGATGTGGTAGACTGCCTGAGTCTTTCAGCCATTTGAAATCAGTGATTTGGGGGAAATGATGAGTATAATGACTAAACTCACCACAAAGGGCACAAGAGAAATTGGTTTTGATAGTATTGTTATTTCTCCCTTGACACCTATTGTTATTGCTCCCCTGGGGGTTTTGATTCCCTTGGTTCTGGTTTCCCCCAGACGGTTGGTTTTGTTGGGGTTGATTCCCTCCTTGGCCTGGGTTGTTATTATTCCTATTTCTTCCTTTCTTTTTGGCATTATTCGACGGATGGGTCGGATTTTCCTTATTCAGTTGTTCAAAATTTTGATATTGCTAAACGGGAGAGGGTTGAACAAAATTCACCCCAGCATGAGGGTGTGGGGGTGTTATGGGTTGTGGAGGACTAGGAAAGGGAAAGTACGGATTCTATGGGGGTTGTGATCCGTAAGGTACATAGGAAGGCATGGTGCTTTTGCTAGTACTCATAGTATAAGCTGAGGTAAAGGGGGTACCAGAACTTGTCTAGATAGGTGGGTGTAGTGGGGGGTGCCAGCGATGGTCCACTGATGGGTGGAGGAATAGAAACAAGGTCTGGTTGTTGATAAGGGGGTGGGGGGTAATAATATTTTCCCCCATACGTCGATGGATATTGAGGGGTGCCATACATTGGTGGTGGTTGGGGTTGAGGACTGTGGTGTGTGGTATTACCAATCAATCTGTCTGTTGAGTGAGACATCCCGGGTTTGTCTTGACCAAATGGCACAAGTTTGGGGAGGTCAGAAAGTACTGTGTATAAGTATCTTGATTGTGAATAGATGAGGTCATATTTTTGAGCCTTGTTGATGGCTTTCTCTTCGGATTGAGGGAAGGTGGAAGCTACATCTTTACCAAGGAGGGAGACAAGTGATCTGAGAAACCAGTCAAGACACTGTTATTTGGTGGTTTCAGCTTTGCACAAACTAGGTCGTCTACGCCACTCGTGAATGTGATTAGCAATATGTGTGGCTGAGGTTTGTTTGAAATTAGAGAGTAGTTCAAGACCATTGTCATGGTGGATTGGTAATTGGAAGAAGGTCAAAAATGCTTTGGCCAAGGACTCGAAAGTCGCATTGGACCCTGATTTTTTATCTACATACCATTTGGCTGATGGGCCAGTGAGTGTGCGTTGGAATAATCGTAGTCTGATGGAATCATCCATAATGCTATTGGAAGATCCCCATAGGTGGAAATTCATGACATGGTTGGCAGGGTCATCTCCTGCCTTTCCTTCAAACTTAGGGATGTCTGAAGGCAGTTTAGTGGGCATTGCAGGACATGTGGGGTCATGCAATATAGGATCATTGGTGAGTTTGCTTAGATCTGGTATGTTAAGAGAGGCCAAATATTGCATCTGCAGTGGGGGAGGAGGATTAGCTCCAACCATGGTGTGAGTGTGTTGTGAACCTGACCCTTGAGGGGGGCTAGGTGGGTTGGTACCTCCCCCTTAAGAGGAAGTGGGTCCTCCACCTCCGTGTAAAGGAGAGCAAGTGGATGAAGGGACTTGGGAAGTGGACCCAAGTAATTTGGAACCAATCAAAGTTGATCCTAGAACAATGGCACTCACATGAGTGTGTGAAGGTGGTGTCGATGAGGTGGCAAGACTAGGAACTCCCCCTAAAATAGGAGGTAGGTTTAGTAAGCGTATGGAACAAAGGGGGTTCTGTGGGTCCCCTATGATGTCTGACTAGCTGAGTGGATGTGTGCAAAATGTGATGAGAGAAAGTAAACAAGAACCTTTGTTGAAAATTTTGAACTTTACACAATATATATATCCAAATCAAAATGTAATCAGAAGTGCATCATACATAAAGTGGCTTGAAAAAGAAGCATATATGTGGATAAGTGGGTTTTGTCTGCATGGGGAATCAAAGAAAACAAATTCTCGTGTCCTAAAAGACATAACGTCCTTCCTCTCAAATAGCATTGGACCTTCCAATAGTACTCAATAGTGGGGTCTGAAGTCACCAGAAGAGAAACTAGTGAAGGATGAAATAATCGGTTATAATGAGGGGTAAAGGGGGAATATCCCAAAAGAGATGGTGATATTTCACAATATCCACACAAATTCCAATCAAGGTGCAATTGCAGCCCACAATTGCCACCTGGGTAGATGTCCTAAAATTTGGTCACTAGGTACCTTGGTCAAAGTGCGACATTTAGATTTTAGGCCTAAGAAATGGGTCACGAGCTGGATGCCATCCAAGAGGTGGGTGCCTCAAGGGGGGACTCACATAACAACCAGACCTCAGCCTTCAACCCTTCATAGGTATCTCCCTTCCTTATGGTGTTAGGAACACTTGACTTGGAAGATTTTCAGTTCCCTATTTGACAACTTCTATGGTTTTCACAATGTGGGAACTAGATGACGGCGAGTTATTTGGATGCCTATCCACGAAATCTTACCTAGACTAAAAAATTTCTTTTCGCACCTCCTGTGGAGGAAAACTTAGTGATTTTTTAGAAAAATTTTAGATGTAGATGTTTTGAGAGGTTGGGGATGTGAACGAACCTCATTGAAATCAAATGGGAGTGGATAGTTTCGTTAAGAAAAGGGGGAGGAAAATTACTTTGACCTCCACGTTTCAAGAAGAAACTATGTGAGTGATAAGTGACTTTTGTGTGTGAATGAGTGAAAGTGTGCCAATTTTTAATGAATTAGGTGTCACCTTGCTGCATGTGGACTTCGCTTGGTCCTTACAAGTGTTGATTACCTAATTAACTAAGTGTCTTTCATACAACCTTGCGTAATTCAAAAGTCCCTAGGAAGCTAGCATGTGGACATGTGGGTCTGTTACTATTCATTTAACTCCCTATTGTGATTTAATATAAGAAAATATTTGAAACTATCCTAGATTGTGATCATGTGGGCATGTATGGGCCCCTTACAAAACCTTTAAACTTCCCTAGTGATTTGATCTAAGAAAGTAAATTTCAACACTATCCTATCTTTGTAGCATGTGGGCATGTATGGGCCCGTTACAATCTTAAGATGTGCTTGAAAAAATAAACTAAGAGGAGTCCCAAGAAGGGTTGTTGTCCTCTCCTAAAGGTTTTAATCTCTTTAAGGGAGATGAAATTGTTCTACAATCTTTTTCTGATTCTCAAGGTCGCTTGGAGGCACGAGAGAAGAGCATACTAAGCGATTGTTATCCAACTTCTAGTCCCAATGCAAGTTAGATGTGATTACAAATGATTTCCAACTTATATTTTTAGTCAAAACAAGCCATCCATGTGGCAAAAATGAAAGCAAAAGAGGAAATAATGATTTTTAAACCTCCTAAGTGCCTATGTGTGTTGACTAATCCCTTTATATGAAGAGGGGACTAAGTGTGGTGTAGCTTAAAACATGCATGAAATCACTTTTAAGAAGGGTAAAGGCCTTTCCCAAATCTCAAAAACCTTACAATGTGAATTTTTTGCACAGTTGCACGGGTCTCAGTGGAGAGAGAGGCACACTGAGCGCATGTGCACAGACGGAAAGAAGCTAATGGGTGCAGGTGCACAGAATAGAACTGTGACTTAAGCGCATGTGTGCACGATGCGCGTATGTGGGATGAAAAACCCACGCATAGGTGACACATGGTCGTGAATGAAAATTTCAGATGGAATTCTCTCAATTCAACTTGGAATTGGATGATTAGCAGGTCGTCTTAGGCCAGTTAATGCACCTACAAGTTAAATAAACCAAAAGAAGAGCTATAAAAACCCAAATGGGGTAGGAAATTAATACCTTTCCCCGGTGGAGTCGCCAGTCTGTTGTGCCTCTTTCGTCACCTTAGTGAGCAAAATAGAGGTGCTTGCAAGCTTAGTTGGGTTTTCTAAGCAGGACAGCTGTAAGGAAAAGGGTTAGAGAAAGAAATATAAAAGAACAAATAAGAATTAAACTAAGAAATAAACAACAACTAAATTAATGAGCATAGGGACATAAGGACAAAAGAAACAATGAGACCCATGTCACCAATGATAAGGCTGATATTAGTGAAAGAAAACACCGAGAAGAAAGAGGACTATGAGTCCCTTCTTCCTCCAAGGGAGGGCTCCTGGACCCCCACAAATAAGCTCTTCTTACAACTTTGAAAGTGAAAATGAAAATGGTGAAAGAATTCTTATCTAATCCACTCAAGGGGTGAGATGGATTTCCCAATGCAATGATGCAAGTATACTCTTGGTAAGGATAGAGGATTCCTCAAGAGAATAATGGCAGCATAACTTTGCTATGAATTCCTTGAAAAATGAAGTGTATCCATGGCCTTTTTATAGAATTCCTTTGAGATATTGTCCAACTAGGTTGTAGTGTGTAAAGAGGCTAATTAGGGCATTTCTAGGTCTTTGGCTATCTAGGTCTTTGACTAGCCACCCAGTCGAATCCAGTCCATATTTGAGTGTCAAATTAACTTGGAAGTTGAACCAGAAGTGGGTGGGAGGCCGACCACTCTCATAAATGCATCGTTTCTCAGGTGTGCAGCTTTTTGCGACAACAGTCGTGCATCACGGCATGTGCGCGATTTCTGCATTTCTATTTTGTGCATGTGCGTGCATGCCCTGTGTATTCATAGCGCCCTTTGATTTTTGCACTAGTTGTATAGTTTTTTACCCTTTGGAAATGCTTTTGTGGTAATTTTGGTTCATGGGTGACCTCATAACAGTTTGACGATGCTTAATTCTTGTAACCATTTGTGGACTAAATTTCAGTGATAACACTCCTCATGACCTTGGGCATAAAATCATAAGTTAAGATTCTATTTAGCAAAGGTTTCGGTGCTTCAGAACTCCCGATCTTTGAGATTTCCAATGGTGTTGTCGAATTTAATAGATCATTGAACAATGCAGGGAATCAATGGTCCATGTCCTCTGTCGATATCTTACGTTTAAAAAGGGGCTCGGCATTCAGCGTGGAACACTCTTTTTTTTCTAATCCCCAAAGTCCTGAAATATCACCATGTGGCCTTCGCCCTTTGGCGAACGGTGTTTGGAATTTAGCGTTGAACATCCTATGTTTCAGTTTTTCAATTGTTGTTGGTCCATCAGCATTCAGCGATCAATGATCGTCCTTGGAACTTCCTTTATCAAGCTACACTCAAATAATTTGAATTCTTTCCACATGGGTTTGGCCCTTTGGCGATTGGTGATTTACGTCAAACGTTCCTATATTGTACCTCACCCTAAATCTTCCGAACAACGAAGTAATCCAAACTCCCAGAGTCCTGATTACGTCACCAGCCAGGTTGGCCATGCAGGAATGAACCAGAAGTTGACACGCGGTGAGGGTCAAATGGTGACACATGTCCTCACTAAGGGGGTGACATGTATCATGCTTTAATAGTCATAAAGGTTCTGTACATATGCCAAATCTGGGTGACATGTGGCATGTTGGTTGTGGGTCCATGTCACCTGGGATGACATCAGTGAGCCACCTCAACCCCCATCAAATGGTTGGGATGTATCCACATGGAGCCATAGATCCACAATCCTCATTACTTCGTGGCTCTAGGCTTTGAAGCTCACTGAATCCTATCGATGAAATCCCCCAAAGAACCAAGTCTTCAGACTCTCGAATCTGGCACCACACGTCCTCTTCCTCCCAATGACCAATATTTATTTTGGTGTTCATGACTACGGTGGTTTCATACTTCATAGACTCTTGGCCAGTTTCCTATGAAGTATGAAGTCTCTGGACTATGGGATCGCTTGCCACATACCCACTCATCCAACGGTCCTAGCTCAATGGAAAAAACTTGGCAGGGGATGAGTAGGGCCCATGTGTCGCTTCGCGACGCATTCACAGTTAGTTGGGTAGTCGAGGGTGAGTCCCTTAGATCAACGGTTGGGAGGGATTTCAAAGGATCCAAAGATCGACGGTCCATGTCACTTCATTAGTTTGACATTAGAGTGTTCGATGTGTATCTTTCGACTTTCCTTCCAAACGACATAAGATTTATCGCCACGTGTACCTAGCATCTACGAATAGGATTTACTCCAGCTTGCAGGGATTCGGGGAAAACTCACGCATCTCTAAATCACCGAATACCCAAAATACCGGATAACCATTGATCTATGGACATGTTTCCCTCCATTATCAATGGTCTATATTAACTAGGTGACTCTGACATTCAGGAGTTTCGATGCTAAAAAACACTTATTCCCCCGAA
The DNA here is from genome assembly GCA_032191745.1 of Picea mariana. Taxonomy (NCBI): domain Eukaryota; kingdom Viridiplantae; phylum Streptophyta; class Pinopsida; order Pinales; family Pinaceae; genus Picea; species Picea mariana. The sequence goes on along the minus strand of JASDQU010014546.1, from coordinate 37,328 downwards.
GTTGCACTTCATCAAAGCACTTAACGCTTCCCTTCCTATGTTCGATCTAATGGTTGAGAGAGATCTACATTTGATCCCCATTTTGACGACCCTCGTCGATTCATGAATTCATCCTTCGACTATTTTTGAGGATTATGGAGTCACAAGTCCCGAAACCAAAAGAGTTGTCTCCTTTCGGACTAACACAGGGTTCCTAGGCCCCAGTCACATGGGTTCTTTGAGAAATCTTGTTGTCTAAGAACTAATATTCTTAGAAGAAAATGGGTTAAGGACATGGGCATGAGCCCTCGTTCATATGGGTGGATAGTCTGAAGGGAAAATTCCCTTCTCCCACAGAGATGAACTTAACATTCTCGCTAAGGTGAATTCAAAGGATCAACAGTACTTAGATGTTTCAGTCAATCCTACCCCAACTCTCCTGTGGATTCACATCCCATGACTCTCTAACAGGTAAACTAAGATAACTCAAAGATCATATAAATATAACATCTTATAGAAATCCAAGAGAATTTCTAATAATTTTTCAAATACTGAAAGACTGAATCATAAACACAGACATTTCATCATCACATCCAATATAATAAACAGAGTATGAAAATACTTATCTATTTCAGATTATAACCAACGAACTGACTGTGGGTGTTTTCCTTTCCACCCAACCATAGACTCAGAGGCATTCACTCTTATCATTCTGGCCACTCCCGTGCCAAACCATGATAACACTAGGTAACTTTCACAGTTTCTCAGGGATTCTTTCTCTGTCACGGTTTCTACAAGGTTTATTAGATGCCTCCTTAGCATCAATCTTGCAGTCTCCTACTGGATTCATGCTCTTATATGATCTCTCAGAGATCTCTTCTCTTTTATCTCTAGTAAAAAAAAACTGATCAAGCTTTCAATTCCCCTTCTCCCCCTTGGGAGCCTCTCATCCTCTCTCCTTTTTGTATGTCTTCTCTCCTCCTTAGAAAGATTATGGACCTATCATGTTCCTTCTGTCAGAAGGAAACTCAAGTCAGTCTGGGTCTGTAGAACTCTGTGGTACTTCGAGCTGACAATTTCCTATCTACTTTGTCATACCATGCCTTCATTCATGAGGGTGTTGGATGGTTCAACCACCAGTCCTTTTCTGAGTTCCCCTTGGGGTCAGGATGAGGCATATCATTTTAGCAAGGAGAATTTTGGGTCATTTGACATAATGAACCCTCTCCATAATTTTCCCATTTCTTTCCTCTGGTGATATCATGGATAGGATTCTCCCCAACAGTCAGTCATTGGCATTCTTAACAAAATACATTTACATTGTTCACATGCCATAGCATGGAAATCCTAATTTAATTATTAATTACAAGCTGGGGTAAACAGGGGTATTACAACTGCTCTTATGCAGTTTTGAGTGAGTGAGTCACAAATGAGCTCTAGAACCCTCTATTTATATTGCTCTATCTTAACTAACTAGGCCGACTTCTCTTCATGGGGGATAATAACTCAATATTAATTATTCTATTAAGTCGACTTTTCTTCTAGGGTTATCATCCAAGTCTTTAGAGTTTCTCTTGCTTCTCGGAGTATTCTAGTCTCATCAAAGGTTACAAGTGGAGGTTAATACCTCCCGTAGCTACCAAAATATCAACACTCCCTCCTAGATAGGGAGGTCTTAAAAGAAATTGTCTTGATCACAAATATACCATTCAACCTGTAGCATCATCATAGCCACACAGGCTATCTCATGATCAAATCACGAGCACCAACATCACTTTCCAACTAGATAGTCTCCATGGAAATCATAACAATGCCACCCAATAGAACACAACTGTGTCTATTGATCATAGTAGTATACAACTACTATTTAGTGGTACACAACCACTCTTAGTAGCACACTACTACTAACCAGTGGCACATAGTCACTATCAGTGGATCACATCCACCACAATAGCATACAACTATTGTCGAGAGACATATAGTGTCTACAACAATCATATCAACTGATATTAATCTGCATAAAAAATATCATGATACAAATTTATTCATGTGGGCCATTCTTCCAGTCACACCTGTGATATTTGGAAGAGCATATGCCCTCAGAATGTAAAAATATCAATCATGGGCTATCTAGACTATTCTTCCCAAGCATAGAAGAATAATTGTCCCTGATTTCTGAGCCTGGACCATTCACCTAACTGGGCCATTCCTCCAACACTGATCATAGTGCAACCTAGAGAGAATGATTCTTCCCTAGGGAATGCCTATCCTTGATTTTTGAACCTGGACCATTCACCTAACTAGGACATTCCTTCGGCACTAATCATAGTGCAACCTGGAGAGAATGAGTATGCCCTAGGTAATGGTTTTCCAAACCATTTCCTAAGGAAATTATTCTCCTGCAATAACCTCCAAAAGGGACCATTCTTCAAAAATTCTCAAAATTGTGAGCTTTGAAAGAATGACTAACTGACGAGGCATACCATTCTACTTGAACACTACTCAGAGTGACTGCCAAGAAGAATGATTGTCCTAGACCATTCCCCCACACTGGCCATAAGGGGATTCGTTGTCTATGGTACAACAACAATCTATTGGACCATTTTCATTACAAAAATTATTTTCTGATCTAGACCATTTTTCGAAATGAAAAATGCATGTCCTTCAGAAATCTCAAACCACTTTCCGGACTGGAATGGAACTTCCCAACCTAGACCATTTTCTAAATTATAAAATGACTTCCCATGAATCAATAATATATATCAATGCTCCCTCCAAACCTGGGGATCCATCTCTTCCCTTTATTCTAAGGGAGTTATCTCTATGAACCCCATCTTGTCCCTTAAGTACACAAACTTTATCCTGGACAGAGGCTTTGTCAAAATATTTTCTACCTGCTCATCTGTGGATATATAATGGAGTTTCACTTCTCCTTCCTTGACTTTATCATGAATAAAGTAGTATTTTATCTCAATGTGTTTTGATCGGTCATGAAACAATGAGTGTTCTGATAGCCTTATACAACTTTGGTTGTCACAGTATATTACGGTCAAATCTAGTACCTGATCAAATAATACATAAATTAGATTCCTCAACCATACTTCTACAGTACATGCCTCACATGTTGCAATATATTATGCTTCTTTTGTGATGAGCGCAACATACTTATGTTTCCTACTGGACCATGATATCATAGTAGAGCCCAAACTGAAACACATCCCTGAAGTACTTCTTCTATCTTCTGCACTCCCTACCCAATCTAAATCTATGAATCCATGAAGTTGTATATCACTGGATGAGGTGTATCTTAAACCATAGTTTATCATCCCAAAAATATATCTTAGAACATGCTTTGCATCTATCCAGTGCTCATGTTTGGGTTCCACCTAGAACTGGCTTAAAGTGTTTACAACAAAGCATATATCTGGTCGAGTATTCACTACATACATCAACAAACCAATCAATTACTGATATAGGGATGGGTCTACTAGATCAGAATTCGAGTCTCTTACTTTTCTTATATCTATGGTCATAGGAGTGGCCATGGATTTGTAATCCATCATTCCAAATTTCTAAAGAATCTTCATTGCATACTTTCCTTGTCCAAGGAATATTTCACCATGCTTCTGCCATACTTCTATTCCCAAGTAATAGTGCATGAGACCAAGATCTTTCATATCAAACTTAGAAGATAATTCCTTCTTACACTGGGTGATGAGAGACTTTGCACCTATCAGGAATAAGTCGTCGACATATAGCAATAGAATCACAGGTGCATTGTTTGCAAAATTGTAGTAGAGATTTGGATTTACATGACTCTTAGAGAAACCAAGTCTTATTAAGTAACTGTTAATTATGGAATACCAAGCTCTTGGAGATTGCTTGAGTCCATAAGGGGCTTTCTTTAATCTACAAACATGAGTGTCTCTAGAATGTACTTCGAAACCATGAGGTTGTTCAATGTATACTTCTTCTTCAATTTCTTCATTGAGAAAAGTTGTATTTACATCCACCTAATGTAGACTCCATCCCATGGAAGCAACAAGAGACATAATGGCTCTAATAGAAGTATATCTGACAACAGGAGAAAAGGTTTTGTCCTAATATTCTCCCTTCTTCTGGGAGAACCCTCTAGTTATGAACATTTTCTTGCATTTATTCATGCTTCTGTCTACTGCATGTTTGATCTTATAGACCCATTTCAAAGTTACCACTGATTTTTCCTTGGGTCTAGGCATGATTTCCCACATGTCATTTTTCATGATAGATTGGTATTCTTTTGTCATGAATTATTTCCACTATTTCTTCTGAGATGCTTCTTCAAATGTGGTGGGTTCTTCATTTATAAGTTTTGTCATACATGTTGCATAGCTGGAGAATATTTTGGGATTTTTTCTTTCTCTGAAGGTGCCACTTGGAGCTTTGAGTCTTTCTACTTCTTGTAGAGTATCTTCAAGCCAAGTTGGACATTTTCTAGTTTTGGGTACAATGGCTGATTCAACATCAGATGATCAAGTTTTTTTGGTTCTTCATTCTGACTTTGTGGAAGACAGATGTTTTCTTCTTTAGGCTCTTCATATTCTTCTTCTTCCATTGATTCTTCTATATATTTCTTGAAAGGCATATTCACATTGAATTTTACATCTCTGCTGAATTCAATCTTATGTTTTTCTGGAATATAGATTCTGTAGGCTTCAGATGATTCACTATATCCAATAAATATTCCCTTCTTTCCTGAGGGTTCTAGTTTCTTCCTTTTATCCTTGGGGATATGAATGTAAACAAGGCACCAAAAGATTCTTAAGTGTTCCACATTGGATTTCTTTCCTGAGAAGGCTTCTTCTGGAGTCACATCCTTCAATATGCAATGGGGACTTCTTTTCTGAACATATATTGTTTTCATGGCTACTTCTCCCCATAAATACATGGATAAACTTTGGTCATTCATTAGTGCCTTCATGGTTTCCTTAATGGATCTATTCTTCCTTTCTGCTACACCATTTTGTTGAGGGTTATGAGGAATGGTTAGCTCCCTCCTAATCCTTGCTTATTTTCAAAAGGAAACAAATTCCTTGGATGTGTATTCTCCTCCATTATCTGTTCTGAGAGTCTTGATTTTCTATCTTGTGAGGTTTTCTATTTCTTCTTTGAATTATTGAAACTTGCTGAAAACTTCGTCCTTTGTCTTCAAGAGGTATAACCAAGTATTTCTTGAGTAATCATCTATGAAGGTTACATAATAAAGAGAACCTCCTAGATATTTGACTGGCATCGGACCACAAACATATAAATGTATTATATCTGGGATTTCCTTAGATATATTATTTCTACTTGAGAATGGCTTCTTAACATTTTTAACAAGTGCACATCCTCTGCAAATTCCTTCATGTGTAGATTTTAGTTATGGTATTCCTTCAACCATTTTCTCAAGGAAAGGTAATTCTTGATAGTTAAGATGAGCATACCTTTAATTCCAAAGTTCATTGGGATTAACTTCATCATGTATAAGAGATTCATCATTACGTTCTAGTAGTCTGTATAATCTGCCTTCATGAGTTCCAATAACTCTAGCATTCTCTATGCTAGAGTCTCTAGACCAAGATAGTACTTCACCATCTACAAAGGCTATTATATTTCATTTGTCTTCTAGGAAAGATATATATACAAGATTATTTTCTAAACTAGGTGCAAATAAGACATTACTCAAATGGACATTGTTACCTGATTTCAATTTGATGGAGGCTTGACCAATTCCTTCGACTGGATAGGTGTTCTTGTCTCCAAGTTCTACCTTGTAGGATTTCCTCTTTTCATTCAGACTGGAGAGTCTGACCTGGTATCCTTTCATATGCCTGGAATTTCTATTGTCAATTATCCACATGTCATCTTCAGGAGTTCTTGTAAGAGCTAAATAGTGTAGATGATCTATATTTTCATTCATGATTTTTGTTGATTGATAGATGGTCAAACTTTGACTTTGACCCAAAATATCAACCTTGACAATTTTTCCTTTTGAGAGTGCCAATAGGTGCATTGGACTAAGGCGCACTAGAATATCTTCTCCTTGAGTAAGGTGTTCCATCATAAGGTGTTGGGAAAGAGTTTTTAGGGTTTGCAATTGCACCTGCTAGTAACCTTAGTGGTAGTGCTTCAATAACTACACCTGCTAGAAACCCTAGAGGAATTTATTCAACAAGCTTGATAATCTTATGGCTTAGCTTCCTTCCAATGGTTAGATTGATTGAAGGAGGTGTGGGACCATAACCTGTTAGAAAAGTGGGTGTGCTCGTTTAACCATAAATAATATAGCAATATTGTCACCCAACCATAGGCACAAAGGCCACCCCCAAGCACCTTAACCTTGACATAGAGAATAATCCAGGTAGAATATCAATAACCAACCAAGGCTAATGTACCAAGACAAGATAACCAAAGACCAAGCAGAAATTCCAAGCCAAAAAAAAATGAAATTCCAGTTGCAGCAGCTGCAGCTACAACTCCTCTCCAAACTTGCGCATTACTGGTATTATGCAGTTTCAAGCGAGTGAGTCACAATTGAGATTTATCACCCTATATTTATACTGCTCTATCTTAAATGACTGAGCCAAATTCTCTTCCTCGGGAATAATAACTCAATATTAATTATTCTATTAAGTCGACTTGAATTCTAGGGTTATCATCCAAGTCGTTAGGGTTTCTCTTGCTTCCCAAAATATTATAGTCTCGTCAAAGGTTACAAGTGGAGGTTAATACCTCTCACAACTACCATAATATCAACACCTTGCACACTTATGCCACCCGCATGCATCCTGCTTAGCATATTTAGAGTTGTGGCAATATTAACCAACTTGCCATCTCATCCCTTAACTAATCCATGATCTCTCATGTTGCTCGAGTTAATCATTCAGGAATATTTCCAAATATATTCTTCTTGATTCTAGTGTGCATGCGATATCTTCTTTATTTTTAGTGCACATTGTGGAACTTGGACTGGTGCACACACCTTATTTCATCGATTCTGTAGTTGTTGATGTGCACAAAAAACTGTAGTGCACGAACAATTGTGTTTGTGCATGCACACAATATTTATCCAAAAAATTTAGGTGCCAATAAGCCCCCAACACTATTACTTGGCTCGTCCTCGAGCCAATGATGTCATGGAGTAAATTTGTGTTGAACTTGAAGGTATGCCAGCTGAAATTGATCCATATGTCTCCACGATATTTGAGTAAGAGAAACTCATCTATCAAGGTTATAGTTGCACCCGAACATAGGTCTTTGAATGAGTCGAGCAATCCTCAAGGTAAGAGATGGATTTGGAATTTATTTTTCTAGACTCTCGAGATTGTTGTGTCGAAGGGTTTCTAGAGTGATGAGTGAGATATATTTTTGAAGCGCACCATCCAGAAAGATAACCTCAAACTATACCAAGCTCTATAGCTAGAACTTGGCCCAGTTACTCGGTGACCTACGAGATCCTGAGGGAATGATCCATCAGCTAATACCATCATCATCCTCCCATCTCATTAAGCTAGATGTAGAGGATGAAATAATCGGACTGTAAAACTTGGTGGAGAGGGTAACCCACAACATTGAACTACCTGCTTCAACAAGGGTGATCATCCATGGAGATATGTGCACCAAATCCTGACTCAGAGAGCTAGAGTACTACCACAACTTCTAAGAACAGTTCAGGGAATTGTGTGGTGGTCAACTATATCTTGTTGGTAAATAAGATATTGGGACCCCTACCGAGTATTTTTTTTCGAACCTTCAACCTTCAAGAAAACTAGATCGTAGGATCCTTGGCCACCTTCATAGACTGAGAGTTGCACACCCATGATTGTCTATTGAAACTGACCATGAGGTGGGCACTGGGCTGGAAGACAAGGATTCAAGCTGAGACTGGAACTTTTAGTGGAAGAACGATTGACACCGCTCACTTGTCAACTAATGGGGACATGAGAGAATGAGGCATGGAGGATCTATTTGACAGATATGCAGGTGGGGATGTGTATATATGGAGTGGGTGATGACTAGAAATTCATGTTGGAATTGGGAAAAGGGATGGATGAGGTGGATTCACATGGACCATGGAAGAAACAAAGACCCGTGACTGATTCCCACAAGATAGTTGATAATGGTTCTAATCCATTGTACTGGTGATGTTCCTTTTGGAGTGTGGTGTCATAATTGATTATGTACCTAGGTCATGTGTGATCTAGATGAATTGGATTGCTTGACCTTTTAGTGTGGTGAGGCGTCGGGTAGCTCATCCTAGTCCTATGTGAGTCCTTTGTCATATCTAGTACCTTGTACATGAGTCATAACTTCACCCACAAATGAAAATATTGGGATTCTGTAAAGTTGGAAATCTATCCAGTTTGTTTGTGTGATCGGATCGTGTCCTATGCCGCCAAAAAGTTTAATTATGTTGACTATGTACCTTCCTAACTATTGCACACCCTACTCTATGCCTATACTATGATAAACATGATCTAGATAAATGTTGCTAAATGGTATGTGTCCCTTTCAAGCCATAGTACACTTTCAACCTTCTCCCATGGAAAAGTCCCTTGAGAGGTTTTCCTCACAATGTGGTTGACATATTGGTTGCGCCAACTTCACTGATGTAGACTAGGTGAAAGGGGCCCAACCAACACATTCGTAACTTACCAGGGTGTTGTAAATATTTTCTATCATATAACAACACCAGAGATTTTGGTTGCAAAATTTTGTGGTAGATGTTGCGATTGTTCCATGACCAATGTCTCTACTTCTCGACCACCTAGATGAAACCCGCCACAAGACGATCATCCTCCAGCTCCATGAGTTCATATAATCTATGCTAAAATGACTACTCATCTGACATATTGGTAGCTATAGAAATGCATATGATGGGAACAATAAATTCGAGCAGCATGACGATTTCCTTGTCGTAAACCAACCTAAAGGGGGTATGTTTCATCATCCATTTATAGGTTTTTATATATTCCCACAAAATTGTTGGAATATACTGATCTCATTCGTCACATTGCACATTACAAACTTTGGTTAAAGCATGCTCTAAAATTTTGTTAAAATCTTCAACAGTACAATTAGCTTGCAAATGATATGGTGTGCTCTTCTAGTGATGGATCATGAAATCCTAGGTGAGCTCTCGAATGGTCTCATTCAAGAACTGCATTCCTTGATTGGTCATTAACACCTTTGAGAAACCAAACCTGGTAATCACATTCTAAAATATTAATTGCGTCGCCATTTCTGTAGTACAATCCTTGACTAACGTTGCTTCAACCCATCTAGTCAAATATTTTGTGGATGCAATAATGTATTGTACACCTATCAGGCATGCAGGGGGATTGATGGGCCCCACAAAATAAATGGCCCACTTTTCCACTCCAATTTTGTAATTAGAAACAAAGGTAGTTCATCTCGGTGGCAATGTTTTCTGATGCATTGATAGATGTTGTATTATTTACAATACTCCTTGGCATCTGCAAAAAGTGAGGTCCACCATATCCTTGCATGCAAGACCTTATGCGTTGTGGCCTTGATGAAATTATGACCACCTACAATACCTGTTGGTTTTTCAATAATCTAGGTTAAGCATATAGTTCATTTCAATTTTGCATTTGTCTTAACCATAAACAAGAATGTTGCAGCAACCAACATCACAAGAAGAAACGCCATGCACAAGAACACAAGAAGTATCCTGGGAAACCCTTCTCAACAAGGGAAGAAAACCTAGCCAAATCCTTTGCTATATTCTTCAAGAGAAACACCTTCACCACCAATAAGACTTATCACAAAAGCGGGTGCTCAAACCCTAGAATATTAGCGCCCAAGAGAGGTGCACACTTTTCCCAAGAGGATGTACTTGCTGAAATTTCCAAACTTGTGTGTAGGATATGATTCCACAATGGGGAATCTTCCTTTACTTATAATAGACTTGTCCTTTCAATAGAAGTGTCTATTAGCACAACATGGCCAACCTCTCTAAGTCAAATTATAATTAATACTAACCAAATTAATTATCTTTTACATTTATTACTAATCACATTAAGGTGGGGCTAACATGTACCCTTCACATTACAATTAGGGTTAGAAGGAAGGCCTGACTCTTGAACAATATAGCAAGGGATCTGATACACCTACTAGTTCTCATCCACAAGGGTCACATCATAGGGATGTACATATCTCTGGCTCACTGCATTACATAGAAGAACCAGTTCTTCACACATTCACCTATGCTCGTCCACAATCATGTCCACTCGAAAGATCTTCTTTCCCACTGCATCTCATAGGAGATTCATCTGGAGTTTCTTGTCAACTCTACTCAGAGGAGGCTAATACATCATCTTCATCTATGTTCTCATGACGATACACCCAACACTTTTGGATTTCACACATTCACCTTGTGCTCAGCCACAAGCACGTCCAACTTAGCAGATCGCCTTTCCCACAGGATAATCATATGGAGTTATTCTCAACTCTCTGAATGGAGAAGGTCATCTCTAAGTTCCATCTCTATCTCAGATAGGAACGATGTACCCTTCTTAGGGTCTTTCTCTCAGGTTTGTAAGCTGGAGAAAGTCTCACATAGATGAAATGATCCACATCTCATAGGTTTGTAAGCTGGAGAATGTCTCACATAGCTGCAATCATCAACACTCCCTCTCAGCTAGGGAGGCATTTTCCACCAGGCCAATTCTCTCACGGAAATACTCAAACTTTGTCTTAGCAAGTGGTTTGGTGAAGATATATGCAATTTGTTCATGAGTAGAAATATATTGCACATGAACTATCTTCCTCTGCACCATGTCTCTGATATAGTGATACTTGATTTCAATGTGTTTTGATCTATCATGAAACACCGGGTTCTCGGAGAGATTTACACAACTCTAGTTATCATAATGAATAGTAGTAGGATCCATCTCACGATCGAATAAGTCAGTCAGAATTTTTCTAAGCCATACTATTTCACGAACTTCCACACTCAGTGCAATGTAATTTGCCTCTACAGTGCTTAAAGCCACAGAGCTTTGTTTTCTGCTACACTGGGAAACCATGGCCGATCCTAATGTGAAGAAACAACCGAAGGTGCTCTTCTATCTACTGCACTTCCTGGACAATATGCATCTGCATATCCTTGGAGGCTCAAGTACACATTGGATGCATATCTCAAGCCATAACCAATTGTTCCTTGTAAGTATCTCAATACATGTTTTGTAGTTATCCAGTCTGTATGTTTTGGTTGGCTCATAAACTGACTAAGTACATTTGCTGCATAGAAAATGTTTGGTCTGGTGTTAACCAGATACATCAGAGATCCAATCAACTGTTGATATAAGTGTGGATCTACATCTCCTTAATCAGTATCACTTATTTTATTTAAATCCATTACCATTGGAGTAGGCATGGATTTGCATTCTGTCATACTGAACTTTTTCAGTATCTCCATAGTATATTTTCCTTGACTTAGGAAAATATCATATGTTCTCTACCATACTTCTAGTCCCAATAATTAATGAATCAAGCCCAAATCCTTCATTTCAAATTTAGCAGTCAATGCATGTTTGCATTCAACAATGAGTCTCTCTGAATCGGTGAGGAAAATATCATCCACATATTAGACCAAAATCATACACTCATTGCCATCAATGTGATAATACAAGTTTGGATCAGCAGTACTTTTGTTGAAGCCAAAACTCATCAGAAATCCATCCATTTTCTCGTACAAATCAAGTGGTGCTTTCTTTAGACCATATAGAGCTTATTTCAACCTGCATACATGAGATTTTTCATTGTGTACAATGAAACCTTCTAGCTTCTCAATATAAAATTCTTCCTCAATTTCACCAATGATAAAATTTGTCTTTACATCCATATGATGTAGCTTCCAACCCATGGAAGTAGCTAGCGCAATGATATATCAGATGGAGGTATATCTGGATATTGGTGCAAAAGTCTCGTCATAGTCAACTCCCTCTATTTGTGAAAACCCTTTGGCCACAAATCTTGCTTTGTATTTTCAATGCTTCCATCAACATCATGCTTGATTTTGTAAATCCATTTGGAAGTCACAACGGACTTTCCCTCTAGTCTTTGAACAACATCCCATACATCATTTTTAAATATAGATTGACATTCTTTAGTCATGGCATCTTTCCATACTTGTTCACTTGAATCTTCTCCATGAAAAGTTGGCTCTGAGTCAATAATGTGGATCATGTCTAAAAGGTATCTTGAGAATCTCTTTGGTCTCTTGCTTTCTCTGGTTGTTCCTTGTGGGGATTTATGCCCTTCTGCTTCTTATAGAGTTTTTCGGGCCCAAGCAGGCCTTTTATGTCCAACTGTAATATCTCTAGGTAAGTTTCTTGGAGAAACTGAATCTGCTGGAGAAACTGGATTAACTGGAGCTATTGGTTCATCTGGACTAATATTTATCTCCCTATGAACTATTGAAAGGGGAGAATGTATTTTTTCACTATCAATTTCCATATGAGCTTCTATGGATTTCTGGAAGGCTACTTCTTCTTCAAAGATAACATGTCTTCTTACTTCAATTTGTCTCTGACCTGGAATGTGGTCTCGATGCACTTTTGAGGATTCACTGTATCCTAAAAATGTATCCTTTCTTCCTGAAGATTCTAGTTTGGATCTATTTTCTTTGGGTACATGAATATATACTGGACATCCAAATATTCTGAAGTGTTCGATCGCAGGCTTCACTTTGGTGAATGCTTCTTCTGGAGTAATGTTCTTCAGAATCTAATGAGGACTTCAGTTTTGAACATATACTGTTGGCATACATGATTCTTCCCATAGAGTCATAGGTAGACTCTGATCATGTATCATTGATTTAGTTGCCTCAATGATAGTTCTTTTTTTCCTTTCAAAAACCCCATTTTGTTGAGGGTTGTAAGGAACTGTAAACTCCCTCTTGATTCCTGCTTCAACACAAAAACTGTTGAATTATTTTGAGGTGTATTCTACTCCATTATCTGATCTTAATATTTTGATTTTTCTTTTGGTCTGGTTCTCAATCTGAGCTTTGAATTCTTGAAATTTTGCAAGGACTCCATCCTTGTTCTTTAGAAAGTAAATCCAAGTTTTCCTGGAGTGATCATATATGAAGAGTACATAGTATAAGTACCCATTTAGAGATGAAACAATCATTGGCCCACATACGTCTGAATGTATCAAGTCCAATATTTCCTTGGATCTATTGTCACTTCTTGGAAAGTATTCTTTAACATTTTTTCCAAGGGCACAACCTTTGCAAACACCTTTATGCTGAATTTGTATCTCTGGTAGACCTGTTACCATTTTCCCTAGAGATGGAAGAGCTCTATAATGAATGTGAGAAAATCTTCTATGGCGTAACTCACTCAAGTTGATAGTGTCATGTAATAAGGCTTGGACTAGTTTGATGGTCAATTTGTACAAGCATTTTTCTCAGACACCAATTACCTTGGAAGAGATTATATGAGAGTCTTTGTTTCATGCAAGATCTCTTCCTTCTTTGAAAGTAATTTTGTAGCCTTTCTCTTCCAAGGCCGAAATAGAGACAAGGTTTCTCTTCATTACGGGTACATATAGTACTTCTTCTAATTTAAGCTGCATATATGAATCTAGTTGGAAGGTGGAAGTTCCAACTCCTCTCACATTGTATCTAGCATCATCTCTAAGAACAACATGTAGATGTGTCTCTTTCTCAACGAAATGTGTTAGATGATTTCTAAGTCTGGTCATGTGCCTGGAGGCACCACTGTCAATTAGCCAAGTATTGCCATTGATAGGAACCATACCTGAGAGTGTTGAGATGTTGATGTCTTCATTCCTTTGAGGTATTGTCTTCCTAGAACTGATCTTGCTTGAATCATCAAGCTTGCCTCCCATCATGTTTTTGCTCATCTTCACAAACCCTTGTCAACTAGACTAGAAAACCTAATGGCTAGGTTAGGCTATCAATTTTAGGTTTTGTTGGTCTTATGAATGCCAACAAAAAGCCTTGAAAAATATGATATCCCTAGTAAGTTGAGGAGCTTCTTCAAGGAGTTGCAGAAATACGATTCTAAACTTTTTTGCAGAAATTGGAAAAACCCTAGAAACCCTAGGGCCAAAAAATCAAAATGCTCAGAAATTCAATCTGAGACTTATTGGAGGTGCGCTAAATGTGGTCGTACACACCTATGTCATTTTTATCCCTAGCATCCAAGTTTTAAGTGTTGAAAACCCTCATAAGAGTAGGTCGTACAAAATTTATGGAAACCCTAGGAGGGTCGTACGGTTTCTGCAGAAGTGAGAGAGAATGGTTGGAAAGTGTTTGTGTAATGGGATCTTCAAGACCTATGCTCTGATACCATGTTGATTTTTCAGTAATCTAGGTTAATCATATAGTTCATTTCAATTTTTCATTTGTCTTAACCATAAACAAGAATGTTGCAGCAACCAAGATCACAAGAAGAAACACCATGCACAAGAACATAAGTATCATGGGAAACCCTTCTCAACAAGGGAAGAAAACCCAACCAAATCCTTTGATATATTCTTCAAGAGAAATACCTTCACCACCAATAATAATTATCAGACAAGAGGGTGCTCAAACCCTAGAAGACTAGCGCCTAAGAGAGGTGCCCACTTTTCCCAAGAGGATGTACTTGCTGAAATTTCCAAACTTGTGTGTAGGATATGATTCCACAATGGGGAGTCTTCCTTTACTTGTATTTGACTTTTCCTATCAACAGAAGTATCTATTGGCACAACAGGGCCAACCTCTCTAAGTCACATTATAATTAATATTAACCAGATTAATTATATTTTACATTTATTACTAATCACATTAAGGTGGGGACGACCTGTACCCTTTACATTACAATTAGGGTTACAGGCAAGTCTGACTCTTGAACAATATAACAAGGGATATGATACATCCACTAGTGCTCATCCACTAGGGGAACATCCATAGGGAATTCCATATCTATGACTCACTGCATTACAAAAAAGAATCATTTATTCACACGTTCACCTGTGCTCGTCCACATGCACGTCCACTCTATAGATCTCATTTCCCACTGCATCTCATAGGAGAGTCATGTGGAGTTTCTCGTCAAATATGCTACTGAGAAGAGGCTAATACATCATCTTCATTTTTTTTCTCATGACGATGCACCCAGCACTTTGGGATTTCACACGTTCACCTTATGCTCAACCACAGGCACGTCCAACTCAACAGATCACCTTTCCCACAGGATAATCATCTGGAGTTCTTGTCAAATCTCTGAATGGAGGAGGTCATCTCTGCATTCCAAATCTATCTCAGATAGGAACCACGTACCCTTCTTAGTGGCTCTCTTAGGTTTGTAAGATGGAGAAAGTCTCACATAGCTGCAATTATCCACATCTCACAGGTATGTAAGCTATAGAATGTATCACATAGCTACAATCATCAACAATACCTTCATGCACTTCATACAATATTGTATCTTGCTCATGCTCTAAGATACACCTACACAAAATTCCATCAACCCTATCTTGTATAATTTCACTCCAATCAACTAATACTCAACACTGTCGATTACTAGTTGGCGGCATTGGGCATGTGTATACTCAGTTGGGGCCTCTCCTAAAGTGATAAATTCAGGGATCTTGACTAGTTGATCCGGAGCCACCTCTAATAAGAAAATTTTTGCATCATGGAGTTCATCGTTGAGGCTCTGACCAGCTTCTCTGGACTTGATCCATGAAAAATGATCTAGTTCAAAATTATATTTTCCAGGTTTGAAAACCACCTTAAACTTGGATTCTTGCAAGAGCAACAACCAATGAAATATTGTCCCACCCAACACTAGCTTGATGACCAAATATTTTAGTGTTTAATGGTTAGTAAAGAATTTGAAAGGGGTTCCCAATAAAGAGTGTCAAATATTTTTCAAGGCATATACCATATCTAGGCCCTCGTGCTCAGTCATTGTATAAATCTTTTCAGAATCAGAAAGTTTGCGACTGGCAAAGTAAACTGGGTGATCAATATTCCCTTCGTCGGGTCTGCAAGAACTTCTCCCATTGCAATGGAAGAAGCATCTATGTGAACATGAAATATCTTGGACCAATCGAAGAATACCATAATCGACACAATGACGATTAGAGGAAATTTAAACTTATAATGGGCCTCCTAAGGAAAAATCAATAAAATTATAAAATAATGCCATGCAGACATTTTATATTACTATTTCACTTTTATCGAAGTTGTCCATGATTATTTCACTTTTATCAAAGCTTCCCATGAAATAACCATATAATAATAATGAAGAAACTATATAATGTTGAATGAATTAATAAATTAATTAAAATAATATATATTGATTAATATGAATTAGTTAATATGAAATAATAAATATTTTATATGATGATGATTAACGTCCACTAAGACCAAGTTGTTCTATCAGACCTTAAGAGGGTAAGTGATTACTTGCAATTATTTAGAATTTGTTTATGTGCTCGAAAAGCATTAAGAGAAGCTTTCCAAGATCACCATACTTTTATTGAGTTAAGATGTTAGGAAGGTTGGTAGTGTGACAAATATTTTGAAAATGAGATCTAATATGGGTATAGGATGGACAATCTAAGAGAAAGTGTTTTTCATCTTCAAACTTCTTAGTGTCACAAAGGTGACACACTCTTTCATCCCATGGCGTTTTAGGAATTGACCAACGCCCAGTTTCACTATGGAGCTCATGAGAATTTGTTCTTATCTTAGCAATGCTTTTTTTTCTTTACACTTGGAAAAACATATAGATAATTTTGATCTTCTAGATTAAGGTTGATTACATCTTTATAATACCTTAATTTTCTTTCTTCCTCTAACTCTTTATCACACCACATTTTCTTCTTAAATTTTGATTTGGCGTTTTTTTTAATAGTATCTTTATTATGCAAAATGGTGTCTTCCATGATTCCCCAATAGTTTAGCCAAGACCAAGCATCTTTATGCCATCCTTGCTTGAGTTGATGATGGTTATGACTCGATTTTGAAGCAATTTTAGGAAGCCTCTTGTCTTCCATGTTGTTTAACTTGTTCTTATACATTAGGTATCTAGTCATAGACATGCTCTCAATGGGGGAGAGGCTTGTTTCTAAGAGGAGGATGGGATAGGGCGTATTTCCTTTAATTTTGAGATTATAGATTGTAAAATTCTTTTGTATTTGCTCTATCTTTCTCCAAGATTCACGAGAGATACTACAGCCCCAGACTTTACATCCATAAAGAATAGAAAGTGTAACAAGAGTCTAAAAGATGATTTTCTTCTTATCCCAACTCCAAAGATCAACTAATTTACAATTGTTTTCAAACCCATAATAATCTTTCCATCCCCCAATAATCCTTTTCTCAATGCTACAATTTCAATTGAGCTTGTGGTGAATATAAATTCCAAGATATTTGTATGAAGTCACTTCCTCCAAGTTGTTGTTGTCGTATACAAAGGTATCGTAAGAGATCTTATTGTATTTAATAATCATGACCTTAATCTTATCAATATTAACAGTCATACCCATATTAGAGCAAAAATCCTTGAGGATTCTTAGTTGGTTTTCAAGATCATGGGGACTCCTTGCCATAAGAAAAATATCATCAGCATAAAGAAAAAGATTGATGACTATACCAGTGAGAGTAGGGCTGACACAACCTACTTTTTCCAAGCAATCTTCTAACTTGTCAATGTATATGCCAAAAAGGGTAGGGGACAAGGGACAACCTTGTTTGACTCCGACATTGTAGTTAATCTCTTTTGACTAGCCCTCGGTGTTTTTAAACTTAGAAATAATGTTCTCATACATCCTTATTGCAGCAACCCTCAACTCGAGAGGCATTTTTATCTCTTCCAACCTATTCCAAAGTTTTTTTCCTAGGAACCATGTCAAAATATTTTATAAAGTCAACAAAACAACAAAAAAGATTGGTTTTAGTATTATGGAACTCCTCGGCAATGATCCTAAAGGTAACAAGATGGTCCACAGTTGAATGATATCTCCTAAACCCAGCGTGATCTTTATCTCTTTTACCGTGACTTTCTAGCCAAAGGCTAATCTTCTTTTCCAAACTAATTCCATAAAGCTTGGCTAAAATCGGGCTAATCATAATGGTCCTATAATTAGAGGGAATGTTTCTATGCCCATTTTTAAAAATAAGAATAATGAGGATTTTCTTCCAGGGTTTAGGGAAGCCTTGATTGACTACTAAATTAAAGAGCTTGTGTATGTGAGGGATAAGGATTGGCCCTCTGATTTTAAACATTTCATTTTGGTAGCCTTCAATGTCCTTAGCTTTCCCATTTGCAAGCCACTTAACCCCGAACTCTACGTCATGTAAAGAAAAAACTTCTTCCTTTGTAGGGACAATAGGAATGGTGTCCATGGCATTAGGGAACTCGTAAAGACTTTTAAGGTAGGAATTCCGGTCCTTTAATGGAATCCTATTATTTTCTTTAGTATTGTGTTTTAGAATTTGACTTCAGAACTTTTTAGGATCCATCTTATATAGTTGTGAAAGTTGTTCTTTCCTTTTATTGATATGGTGTCTTTTTTCCTTTTAATTAGGGCTTTGTACATATTTATCTTATCGAGTTTTAAGGACTCATTAGAAGCATCCCTAATGGATTTCCTAGCAAGTTTACATTCTTTATCATACCTAATATATATATGAATTAATAAATAGTTAATGTATATATATGAAAAAATATTTAATAGTTAATATATATATGAATTAATAAATTAATTAAAATATTGTATATTAATATATATGGTAGTATAAATATTTTAAAATTAAAATAAATAAAATTATATTATAAATAGTGCTATTAATTAATATTATTTAAAGGGGGCATTACTTAAGGGGGGAATAAGTATGGGGATGGGATGACATAGGGAGGGTGATGGATGGAAAGGGGTAGTTAGGGTGAGAAATTAGGATGGGATGATGTGGTGGGGGGACGGGGTGGCTGGGTAGTTGGGATTAGTTAGGATGATAAGGGGGTAGGGGGTAGTTAGTTAAGGTACAGTATAATAATATATTATGGGGAGGGGGTATCAGCGG